>JAKELG010000170.1:0-87065 GCA_021527035.1 Lactarius vividus | reverse complement strand
TTCGGATTACGAGACGATGCGCATTCTATTATTAGGATACGCTACTTACGCTATTGGGTACTTACGAGTTCAAGCGGAGCTAGAAATAGCTCCCTTACTTGTATTTAAACTCACAGTAGTACGGACCAGGATCCCCATCTTGGTCTTCTTCGAATACCACCGTCTAACTCGTCTCCTGTGCTAAGGGCCCGCAGTAGCCCTTAAGTGAACTAGCTCCGGCATATCCCTTTGAGACCAAGGGGATCCCCGTGACACTATCTCCATCTTCCTCCGTGAATGGTAGATTCGCCAGTAGTACCTACCCGCCCGGAATACGGGCCATCTCGTCTTTGAATACCTCAACGCTAGAACTGCCCGTCGACTCACTGCTATTACATCGTCGACAACCTCCAGTGGGAATACGTCCACACCGTTCCAGAGTCCACCAGCAGGAGTTCCCGTAGAAGAGACCTCTATACGTATAGGGATTCCACCGGCACGTATCAGCCTCATCCCGCAGTCTTCCCGCCTATCGGATACTACACCAGACTTCCATCCCGAGGGAACCCACGTTACAACAGTGCCTAAGGTCAGGCAAACGTCCGTGGTAGACGTTACATTAAGACCAAGATCCTTCAACGTGGCTTCCGCAGTAACAACACCCGCGACCTTTGGATTCCATTCCGACCCTATCACATCGACAGAAGAGGGGAACGCAACGTCCCCAAGCAATACCTTAAAGAAGCCTTTTGGCAGACAGAACAAGGAGACCCAGGCTACGTAGTCCTTTACACTTACAAGGACGGCAAAACCGGACTCATCCGGTAGAATTCAACTTCGAACATACCTGTTGGACAGAAGCTTAAGTGGGACGCACTCCACTACAAACTACAAAGTCGTCCGACCAGCCGGATCGAGCCTCAAACTCGACATTTACAAAGCGAAGTCACCACTAGAGATCAGTGGGGCCCATAGACGGACAAGAGGAAGAACCAGTTCGCTCCCCCTACTCCCAAGACCCCCGCACCATCCCCCTTCGTTGGGAAGTAACCCCGAGGAAATCCGAATCCTCGAAGCACAAGCCGAAGAAGAAGAAGCACAGTTGGGATTATTAGCTGAGTCCATCCCCACAGACATGACCACTACCGTCACCGAACAACCCGCTACATTCCAGGAACCCGCGCGTATAAGTCGTGGAGAAGGACCACCGCCCGGAGGCATGGAGTGGAGGAGGAGGAGGGGATGACGGAGGAGGCGATCCAGGAGGACCCCTATTCACGGGACCCAACGTCTCCAGCGGAACCAAACCCGAGAAATTCATGGGTAAAGAACCGCTCGTATTCACAGGGCGACCGCACCAAAGTCCAACAGTTCCTCACCCAATGGGAACTGTTCGTGGAGAACCAACTACGACAATCCTGCGTTCACTCTCCCCTATCGCAAGCACTAATCTTCCTCACCTACATTCAGGGGGAACACGTCAACGAGTGGGTCTTATCCACCACCAAATGGGTCAAGGCGTACAAAGCCAAACACGGCCCATACGACAAATGGATCTGGGAAGCCATCGAGCTTGGCTTCCGTAATACGTTCGCCGACACTCTCGAAAAGAACGCGCCCAACAAGAGCTACAAAAGGGATTCCGCATGGAAGGCAAGACATCGACTCGTACGTCGCCAAAGTTCGAGAAAGCGGTCCGAGAGGCGGGATACCGTTTTCGACGACTCGCTCGTCCTGGACAAATTCACCAGTGGACTTCCCGGTGGAAACTATACAAGAACGCCTACAACTTCCACAGCCCAAACACGTACGCACAGTGGAAGGTAGCCGCGCTAGAACAACAGCGCAAGTGGATGCATCTCCAAACGCGTTTGGGGGGACGTAAACCCCCGGGACCCGGTAAGCCGGGCAATACCTCTCTCAGAACTTTCAACGCTCCAAATCGCCCCCAGCAACCACGCCAAGGATGGCAGGCATTCCGGAACCACCCGGACGCCATGGACACCACTCCAGGCAGAGTCCGCGCTCGACTAGCAGGCTCCGAAGAAATCGACTACGCCAAACCCCCGTATACGCAGCAAGGAGGGACGGCCGAATCAAGGGATCATCGACAAGAAAAACCTCCTTTGTTACAACTGCGGCAAAGCGGGCCACTTCCAACGCGACTGTCGACAACCCCGCCGCCCGCGCAACAACGCGAACTGGCAGCCACGCCAAGGACGCGGGGCGTTCATAGAAGAAGTTCAAAGCGTAGCCGAGGAACCCCTGATCCAATTCGAAGATGACGGCGGCAGTAGCCGCGGCGCCCGCGCCACCACTGATACGCCGCAAGAACGGGCGACCAGCTGGATAAACGGAGTTCGAAACCTTGACGATGAAGCCAGGGACTTGGTAGTCAGGGACCTATTGGGGCGAGAGGATTTTCAAAGCGCCTGAACCCGACGGCCTGGGTGAGGGCATTACGGTGTAATTCTGTGTTCATAACGCGCTATCAATCTATGCATGTTCCAGTTTCATTGCGCGCAAGTTACGCCATGGCCGACAAAAGAGCACTAGTGGACTCCGGAGCCACTAACAACTTCATACATCCGGAATTCGTCAAGAGAATGAGGCTAGGCCTCAAGGAATTAGACCGTCATCGAAAGATCTGGAATATTGACGGCACGCATAACAAAGGAGGCAAGATCACTCATTGCGTGGATCTAGAAGTACAGACCAAAGGGATCACCAAGGAAATGCGATTCCTGGTAACCGACGTAGGAGGGGAAGACATCATCTTAGGCTACCCCTGGTTGGCAACCTTCCAACCCGATATCCAGTGGGCCACTGCCACCCTAAACGAAGCTGAGTACCCAATAGTCTTGCGAACTACAAACCCCTCAAAACCCCGGATAGATCCGGTTATCGCCAGACTCGTACTCGAGAAACTGCTACTACCAAATAAGCAGAAGATCGAGGAACAGCTCAAGAAGGAATGCGATCTCGAAGACACTCGCCTTCGCGCAACAATGTCAACGGAAATGGCGATTGAAGCCAAGCAATACACGGAAGCAAAAACGGTACCGGAAGAATATCAAAGGCACGTCAAAATCTTTAGCGAAGAAGAATCGAACCGATTCCCACTATCAAAACCGTGGGATCACGCAATCGACTTCAAGCCAAACGCCCCGGACACTATCGACTGCAAGGTTTATCCCATGAGCCAAGCGGAAGATAGTAGCGCTCAAGGAATGGATTGACGAACAACTGGCCAAAGGATACATCAGACCATCGAAATCCCCGTACGCATCATCCTTTTTCTTCATTAAAAAGAAGGACGGAAAGCTACGCCCCGTACAGGACTACCGGAATATCAACAACTGGACCATACGCAACCAATACCCCCTCCCACTCATCCCGGAACTCATCGCCGACCTAAGTGGAGCGTTCATATTCACCAAATTGGACATCCGCTGGGGATACAATAACGTACGAATCAAAGAAGGCGACCAGAGAAAGGCAGCGTTCAAAACGAAATACGGGCTATTCGAACCAACGGTAATGTTCTTCGGACTGACCAACTCCCCGGCAACCTTCCAAACCATGATGAACGAAATCTGCAAAGATCTCATCGCGTACCACGAGACAAAAGGGACAACCATCAGGGTATATATGGACGACATAGGCATAGCGACTCGATCGACGGAACAGGCACATATCGACGCGGTACACGACATATTGGACCTCCTAGAAGAGAACGACTTATTCCTCAAACCGGAAAAGTGCATCTTCCACTGCTCCCAGCATCGATTACCTGGGGGTAATCATTGAAAAGGGGGTGACACGCATGGACCCCGTCAAAATTTCCGGTATCAAAGATTGGCCAACCCCCAAAAACGTCAAACAGGTGCGATCATTTCTAGGGTTCTGCAACTTCTACCGCGCTTTCATTCCGAAACTTTGCCTACACACGCACGACCCCTCAACAAACTCACACGCAAAGACACCGAATGGACATGGACAGCCGTAGAACAGGAGGCATTCGACAAGATCAAAAGCTCGTCACAGAAGAACCGGTACTCGCACACGCAAAATTAGAAGACCAATTCGAGCTAGAAGTGGACGCCTCAGGATTTGCAGTAGGAGCAGTACTACTCCAGCGTAAAGAGGACGGCAAGAGACACCCCGTTGCGTACTACTCGAACACCCTCAGCGCCGCAGAACGAAACTACGACATATACGACTTAGAACTGTTGGCAATCGTTAAAGCACTCCGAAACTGGCGACACTACCTGGCCGGATCTCCGCATAAGATCAAAGTCTTCTCGGACCATATGAATCTCCAATACTGGCGCTCCCCGCAAAAGATAAGCCGCCGAGTAGCCAGGGAAGTACTAGAACTCTCCGAATATGACATCGAGATTCACCATATCAAAGGAACGGCAAATGGAAGAGCCGACGCCCTATCTAGACGCCCGGACTACGACCAGGGAGAAGGCGACAACGACCAGGTAACCGTGCTACCAGATGAGATCTTCGTCAGGGCCGCAGCAATAGATACCACGGAAGACCCCCTCCGTATCAACGCCACCATCTCAGTACAAGAAATGGAGAAGGCGAACCCGATATACGCCCAAGACGAAGGCAAACTCCGCTCCTGGATAGACCCACACGGACTTGAAGAAAATCGAAGGAACCTGGTACAAAGACGGACGACGAGTAGTCACGGGAGGACTTCTAGAAAAACGAGAGCTCGTCAAGAACCATCATGACCCTCCAGGTATACGGACATCCGGGAATCAGCCGAACGATCAAACTCGTGGAGAGATACTATTGGTGGCCAGGCCTCAGGAACGAAGTTATGGAATATGTCAGAGGCTGCGCCGACTGTCAGCGCATCAAGGTCAACACAAGGACCTATCAAAGCGCCACTGCGCCCAATCTTCCCAAAACCCGAAGCTATGCCGTTTGAAACTATCGCCCTTGATTTCATCACTAAACTTCCAGAAGCGCAAGGCTGCGACACGATCCTCACGATAACGGATCATGACTGCACGAAAATGTCCCTCTTTATCCCCTGTCAAGAAGAAATCTCGGCTGAAGGTACAGCCGCATTGTATGTCAAACACGTATTTCCCCGATTTGGGCTCCCGGGCAAGATCATCAGCGACCGAGATCCCCGATTCGCCTCCAAATTCACATGAGAACTCTGTAAGATACTCGGCATCGAACAGAACATCTCCACAGCCTACCACCCGAGGACGGACGGACAGTCGGAACGCACGAATCAATGGCTGGAACAATATCTGCGATTCTGGGTCAATGAGCGACAAGACGACTGGATCCATTATCTCCCCATGGCTGAGTTCACACATAATAACTGGCCCAGCGAAACCACTAAAGAATCTCCGTTCCAGCTCCTTATGGGATACAACCCTCGTGCTGATTGGACCGATAGGCCATCCCCGATACCCCAAGTAGCACTAAGGGTCAAACAGTTCAAGGAACTCCGCCAGCGCGCGCAATCACTGATGATCAAAGCGCAGCAGGGGTGGATCAAGGCCAAAGACACGCCCAAATTCCAAGTCGGAGACCAAGTGTGGCTTGAAGGACGCCACCTACGTATGCACCAACCAACGGCAAAACTCGCGGCGCGACGCCACGGCCCCTTTAAGGTCGCTCAGGTGATGTCCGCAGTCAATTATCGATTAGAACTTCCCACGCAGTGGCAGATACACCCAGTGTTCCATGTGGACCTCCTGACGCCTTATCGCGAGAACGCTCACGCACGGACCCAACTATCAGCGCCCACCACCAGATCTGGTTAGCGGCGAGGAAGAATACGAGGTCGAGAAGATTCTGGACTCGCGGCGATTCGGCAGAAGTCGCAAACTGCAATACTTGGTCAAATGGAAGGGATATCCGGACTCGGACAACCAGTGGGTCGACAAGAACGACGTGTTTGCAGATGACGCGATTCGGGAATTCAAAAATTCCAATCCCGCCCGCGAGACACATATAAGCGCAGGGAACTCCCAAGAGACGTCCCCATCCCCCTCTTTCACTTCACTCCCCACTTATGAGGCCCTCTTCCCCAGTCAACTTCCGCTATGTCGTCGACAGCGAACTACCCGCACCTTACCCAGTACAATCCACGCCATCGTCACCCCTGTCGTCTGCCCTCGCCCTTCACCAGCGAGGAGATCGTCCTCCTTCCCCCGGGCCATCCCCAGTTCCTTCGCCGACCCCCACTGTTTATTCCGAGACCAACCAGCCCAGCCGACTTGGCTCCCAGTACATCCCAACCCGAGCGCCCACTCCAGCGGGCGACGAACAACAGGGGTACGTCCCCAGTCGACCAGCCTCACCCCCGGGACCCGACGAAGGCGGGGACCCGTACGACCCGGCGGAGCGCCTCGAGGCGCATCAGTATTTACGTTACGCCACCCATCTCACCACGACACACTCGGAAACCCCCCCGCTATGCGGACCCACCGGGGAGGCTATCACACTACCGGCGGCACATCCACCCACGATTCGCACAGATCAAGCGGAGGAATCTGTGCAGGAGGCCGAAGATCGGCCGGAGACCCCCCCTCCAAGGGGGTACCAGTACAACAGGGGAGTCCATTATATCCCTTTCCAGATTCGAGACGCTCAGGAGCGTCTTTGGCCAGCCCGTTTTACTCAACTCATCCTCACCGCCGACCCCTTCGTGCTGGCCTTCCGCAACGGGTGCAACCAGCAGTACGGCAAACCCGTCCACGCCGTCCCCTACTACGACGAACAGTCCTCTTCCCCCTCTTACACCGACGACGACCTCACGTTCCTGCTCTCCGACGCAGGACTAGTCGACTCGGTCGACCAGGCGCTCCTTCATATGAAGGACGCGACTCTCATGGCCGAAGTCCATCGCTACCGGTGCATGACGCTCGGCTGGCGGGCGCAGCAACACCGGTTGGCGGCGGAGCAGATGAAGCTGGAGCGCATAGAGATCGAGCGCAACAGGTGTGTAGCCAGACTTCAGCGAGCGCATGCGGTGGATCGCATCGAGAACGTTCGAGCCTCGCTCCATCGGGGACCCAAGGCGGAGCAGGATGCCGAGGAGATCGCCCGGATCAGGGCCCTTCGTGAGGTCGGCACTAATCCTCTTGCCATCATGCGTGGTCAAGCTGGGGCTTGACGCTGAAAAGGGGGTGATGTTACGTTTGGCTCTCGGACTGCCCGGACCGGTTGTGAACTCTGACGTGTTCGCGATGACTCGGCACGTTAGTAGTAATACGTCATGGACTTCGGATCTTACAGCCTCGTGTTTGGATGACTGATGCTTCGCCATTGTTGTACGTGAAGTGGCTTACTATGCTGACTGATGTTCTCTATTGTTGTACGCGACTCGGATTACGATTACGACGGCGCATTCTATTATTAGGATACGCTACTTACGCTATTGGTTACTTACGAGTTCGAGCGGAGCTAGAACTAGCTCCCTTACTTGTATTTAAACTCACAGTAGTACGACCAGGATCCCCATCTTGGTCTTCTTCGAATACCACCGTCTAACTCGTCTCCTGTGCTAAGGGCCCGCAGTAGCCCTTAAGTGAACTAGCTCCGGCATATCCCTTTGAGACCAAGGGGGATCCCCGTGACACTATCTCCATCTTCCTCCGTGAATGGTAGATTCGCCAGTAGTACCCTACCCGCCCGGAACTACGTGCCATCTCGTCTTTGAATACCTCAACGCTAGAACTGCCCGTCCGACTCACTGCTATTACATCGTCGACAACCTCCAGTGGGAATACGTCCACACCGTTCCGAGTCCACCAGCAGGAGTACCCGTAGAAGAGACGCTCTATACGTATAGGGATTCCACCGGCACGTATCAGCCTCATCCCGCAGTCTTCCCGCTATCGGATATACACAGATTCCATCCCCGAGGGAACCCACGTTACAACAGTGCCTAAGTCAGGCAAACGTCCGTGGTAGACGTTACAACGTACGCGTCAATATCTTCCCCTGTCATTTTAATCCCTTTCTGGAGCTCGGCCTGGGCTTGTTCTTCTTCCAGAATGTTGGAGAATTGTTTGGCAAACTCGGTGGCGATGTGATTCCATAGGGTTTGGGAGTATTGATTTACTCCTCTTCGCACTTCTCGGTTCAACCATTCGAGCATAGTCAGTGTCCATTCGCTGACGTTGACTCCTTTGACATATCCTAAGAATAGGAGCGATCTTTGGTATTCGTTTTGCATGATGGGGGCTTCCAGGTTCATCCCCCAGTAGACGTGCCATTGCGTGAGAAAGGCCTTGTATTTCGTACAATCTCTGTCGTATATGGTCGGAGGTTCACCTGACAGTCTGTCCGATCCATGTCCTCCGCCTCCTCCTGTTCCGGGAGGGGGTCCTCCTCCTGGCGGTCCCGGCAGTCCTCCTCCTCCGGGTGGTCTTCCCCCTCCTGGGAATTCTCCCCCTGTTGGTCCTTGTCCTGGGAATCCCCCCGGCAGTCCACCAGGTGGTGGTGGTGGTTGTAATGCCACCAGTGGGGCGATGTCCAGATCTAGGGTTACCAGCAGGCGGCATAGCGGAAAACGGGTTCAAGGTCATCGTCTAGAACAGCGACGAAGGAGACTTGGGTCGATAAAAGCGTACACGCGAAGTGGTGCAGCGAGAACAGTGGTGAACAAGATAAGAGGATGGTCTTAAGCAAGCAGAGCAGCAGTTCCCTGAATACGAAGCTGGTATTGCTAAGTATCTCAAGTCTGGGGACTTGAGTACGAAACGCTACTGGTATATATACATGCAGGTAATAAGGTTCATACCCAGCTGAGTCCGCTCTATTAGGGTTCGGTGGTCCGTGCGCAGCCATGGAACCTACTAGAAGGTCACATGAGGCATTGCGCCATCTGTCATCAGCGGTCTAGATCCAGTCTAGGCTCAGGTCACGTGACAGTGACATCACTATGACGTCATAGAGTCCAGAACACGTCACACACGGTCTAGTGTGCCTCATACCGCCTCATCACGTGTCTCCGTTAGTCCAGCCTCTGCCAGCCGCACACATGCCGCAGCCCAGGCCGCCTCCGGGTCCCGTGATTGTAACAGTGCTCCCGTCGGGGGATCTGGTTGATCTGGGCCTATTGCCCTGAATAATGCTGCGTCGTCTGCAGTCATTCGATGACCTGTGGAGGGGTTTATGGGGTTGAGGATAGCTTCTGCTTCCTCTCTGATGCGTCGTACTTCTTCTATGGTTTGGACTTCTGTAGTCATGGGGCTTCTGATGTGAATTTCTTCTGGGACCGTGATATGTAAGGACTCAGCTATATGGGCTAGTAGGCTTAAGTCGTCTCCTGTTCCTGGTTGTATCTCGCTTTCTGTAGTGGTTTGTTCTTGTATTGGCTCTTTGTGGCTTGATTCTGAGGATGCCCATTCTCTTGGCTGTTCCTCTTTGTCTTCACTGCTGCTGTCTCCATCGAGCGATCCCCAGTCTTCTCCGTGAAGTTCTCTTGAGTCAATGTCGCAGTGATAATGCCTTCTGGTTGGTCTAACGACGTCCCACCGGTTGTCTATTGGGTTCCACGTAATCTCCGTCCAACAGAAGTTTGAATAGTTAAACTCAACTGGTCTGTATCTGATAGCGTCCCTGGGGAAGTCGACGAAGTATCTGGTGTCTCCTCTGTATTCTCTCCACCTTGCTGCACCTAGGAATCGTCGCAGTACTGATCTTTCTCCTCTTGTTTTGAGGCTATAGGGTCGGAAGTTTCTCCACTGTTCTCTTGTGGTGAACGCCACGGTTAGGGGATCTTGGTCTTAATGTAACGCTACCACGGTGTCAGTCTGACTTGGACTCGTATTGGGACGTTCACGACTTAGCAAATATAGCGACTTTGTAAATAGGTACGAAGGATCCCTTGGAAAACGACCAAGGCAAACCAGAATGCCTTAAGTACCAGAACCAAAGTTACAAGGACCTGATGAAGCGAAATGATGACAGCCTTAGACTCAAAGGTCAAGGAGAATAGTGAAGCGAGGCACGAAGGCCCAAAGAGAAGAGAAGACAGGTGGTATTGTGAAGAAGACCAAGATGGCATTTCTTGGTCTTCTAGTGCCACTATTTATACATATGAGAGGTAGCTTTAAAGCTCCTCTATGAGTCCGATATCCTATAGCATAAGTAGCTCAAACCCTACTATCGCTGTACTAGTAATGAGTCATACCAGCAATCACATGCTGATACGACGTGTGGTGATCAAGTCCATGACTAATTCCTACTTACTATCGTAGTCATAACCATATAGTAAGAGTCCACTTCACCTCTGTATCATATTGTTCACTCGTACAGTCCTGATCGCAACATAAAGTCTTGTTTCGTCGCGTGTTTGCGCAGATTCATTGACAGTGTTTTCCAGCATGCGATGAGTGTGGACAGATAAAGAGGCACGATCTGGCCCCTTGTAAACATACTGCGCGATAGTGTGAATAATACTCGAGTGTAATAAATAAAGAAGCACCTTATAGATATATTTCACGGCATGAAATCCTGCTATGCATTTGACATTAATATGGGCATTGTATTTGAGAAGAAGATAAGGTGAATGAGAGATGACACTGCAATTGTCGATGAAGCTGTTGCCAATTGCGACAAATTGACCTGTATCTCGTCTACGTGTCTGCACATAAGAGTCACCGGTGATTTCGGTTTCAGTTTGAAAAGGTTTCAGGAAGTGTTTCATACACTTCCCGTTTGCATCCATGCATGGAGAAGACTGACCAGGGCCACAGGGGCCATGAACCATGAATTGTTTCACGAGTTCGAAGAGACGTGGATTGGATATTTCATCTGGAAATTCAGTTGAGACAACTTGATCAACTGCTTCGGGAGTAGAAATGCATGTGGAACGCTCCAAGAAAAGGATCAGATGAATATGTGGAAGACCTCTCTTCTGATACTTGATGGTGTACACGAAAGCTTCCAATTTTCCAAACACCTTTTTTTGCATAATATTGTCGATGAGACTTTCCACTTTGAGATTGAATACATGTGCGACAATATCCGGTCTCTGTGCAGGAGTTTGGTTAGGAAGTAAAGCTTCTTTGACTTCTCTCCACTGTGGATTCACTGTGAAGGTAATAAATAAATCAGATCCTCCGAACTTGCGCAACAAAGTGAGCACATTTTGTAGGTTCTTGTGCATGAAGTGTGGACTGCTTGTGAAACTGGAAGGTAAAATGATTTTTTTGCCAATAGTTGAGACGTTGACGCCTTCTTGTAACGCATCAACAGCACCTTGGTATAGTTCTGCTTGTAGGTCACTTTGATGGTTCCAAATCCAATTGAGATGTGAATTTTCAGCGGCGGCCCACAAATGAACGATGTATTCTTGCAACAGAAGGTCGGATTGGAAGATATGTGATGATTCGATATGTGATGGTCATGGATGCAAGCGAAATTTTGCGAATTCGCAGAAAGAAATGTATCATTCAGAATCAGATTCTGAGGCAGTAGGATGCACATAAGGAATTTCTGGATGCCAAGCAAGTTGTCCAGTAGGGTGAAGAAGCAGGAAATGCAACACGAGATATGCAGGGTTACATTCTGAAATTCGAATGAGAGGTCCACCATGCTGACGCACAATGACATCCTGACAATTTGCACAGGCATCCTCATCTCCAGGAATGATCAGAGCGAGTTCATTGTTTCTGGTTGGGAGATTATACTGACGACAATCAGACCCCTTTTGAAAGTCTAATTGGATTCAATATTCATTGAGACTTGTTGATTGAGTCAGTTGATACGCTTGTTGATAGACGTCGACAAAAGGATGGCATCGTTCGAGCATGCCAACCAACATATTCATCATTGCTGGACTGCGCTGAGGGTTTTTTTGCAGCCGATATGGTAACGCTTCGCTATGATCATAAATGTACATTTGACTGTAAACAGGCGAGTGATTTTCTTCAGGTAGGACTGACCCAATCTGATGATGGATTTCGCCCTGTATCTTGTAAATTGGAGGACCATGACCGTCGAAGGAGGTGCCAACTAATCGACCACTTCCCCCTGTAGATGTAAAGGCCAATGCCTTATTGTATTGACAGATGTTGCGACGGAATTCTGAAGCTGATCGGTCATATCCTTCATACAGGTGTTTAAGTTCATATGGGATCACGTCAAGCCATTCGAGAGATATGTTGCCTCCACAGCAGCATTCAGTGTATTGTGGATTTGACTTTGGTGAGTTTGCACGTTTTTCTGCTAGCCAATGGAATGCGTGACAGTGTGGACACTCATAATCGAATGATCCCAAGTAATGTTCTTCTATTTCATTCGCCACTGGAATGTATCGTGCACATCAATACTGCAAGATTGATCAAAATGTCATAATTCTAATGTGAAACTGAAATCGTACTGTTTGTACAATGGCTGGTCTTCGTCTGTGGGGAAGGGTAGAGTAAGGTTGAGATGTATTACACTGCTGCGTGTTACTCAGTGTGAGTCAAGAAACACATTGAACATACTGTTGCCTGTCTCTGACGACGTACATAGGCCACCTGGCCACCTTCTCCCGGTGAACCAAAACCAGGCGCCCCACTCGCTCGTGCATTCTGCTCCCACTCACGGCATTGACATTGACCCATTTGAGCAGGAGTTAAATCACTGACTTCATGCAATTCAGAGGGAACCTCATGTCCATCTGTTACGGTAGAGTAAGGTCGAGATGTATTACGCTGTTGCATGTTACTCAGTGTGAGTTGGCACAAAACAATGAACATACTGTTGCCCGTCTCCGTCGACGTACATAGGCTGTCTGGCCATCTTCTCCTGGTGAACTCGAACCAGGCACCCCATTCAATCGTGCATTTCATTCCCGCTCACGGTGTCGATGTTGACCCATTTGAGGAGGAGTTAAATTGCTAACTTCATGAAAATCAGCGGGAACCTCATGTTTGTTTGTTACTATTATGCAGTGTAAGACATGCTACGAATCTCACCGATTCATGAGATCGTTGAGCACTCATATCACGATGATGTCGCTGTGAAAGTTGAGCTGGTGTCAATGCAGTATCTGTGATAAAAAGGTCGTTGGTGTCAGTCATTTGCATGTGCACTGTCAAGCTGGAAAAAATTGAAGTAGCTGTGCAGAACCAAACGACGAGCATGCACCCCTATGTGCCTTTTTGGTGAAGTCTTCACCGGAGTTTACAATTCATAAAACCAAGTCAATTTAAAATTTAAAATACATGAGAATTACATCACCAAAAAAGTCTTTGTTAAATGTAAAACCCAAATTACGCAAAAGATGTCAACCTGATGAGGTTCAATGACCCCCACAAAAAAAGTGCAGACAAGCAAATGTCAAGTGCAGTAACGTCCGATCAGGTGAGAAGCAGAGGAGGCAGGGTATGAATGTCAAACAGGGACAGCGGAATAGAGTCAGCCATGTGCAAGACACGGTGACAGACACCAACGTGAGACACATATTTGGACTGAGCAAACAAAGGATAGTCGGCACTAACATCCCATGTCTCATCATAGGGGAATAGGGGCTACCATGCGAGACACCCGTGCAAGACCCATATTTGGACAGACAAAATGCCAGATAGCTGGGACTAATGTCCCATGTCTCATCATAGCAAGAATGAAATAGCATCATGCTAAACTGGCAGTAACATCCCAGGAGGCAGACACGAGCACAAACAGACTCTGATGAAATAGTGTCACACTAAACTTCCCAGGAGGCAGACACGAGCACAAACAGACACAAAGTAAAAATGTGTGTCAGCAAGAAAAAACAAGAACAAAATAGTGTCACACTAAACTGGCAGTAACATCCCAGGAGGCAGACACAAGCACAAACAGACACTGACTTGATCAAAAAAAAAAAAAAAAAAAAACAGACACTGACGAAATAGCGTCACACTAAACTTCCCAGGAGGCAGATGCAAGCACAAACAGACACAAAGTAAAAATGTGTGTCAGCAAGAAAAATGTGTGTCAGCAAAATGCATCGTCTATGCTTTATATATTGTATAGAAGTCGCACACTACCTAGCTTGTATGGTAGACTTGACTTCTTGTGTAATACCACATCGCTGTCAATCCACGAATGACTTTACGCTTGCTTTTTCGCTTGAGCACGACTTTGGTTCACCTTTGCACTTGAACCCCCTGAACTCCCCGATTATCACCCACGTGTCTGAGGAAACCGTGTGGTGCTTGTTCATCATCAAACTTAGTCTTAACCAACTACTTCTTATCCTGTTACCTCGGCCTGAGTGACTTAGTGACGTGCATGTCGCACATAACATTCCTGTGGTAACGTTACATGAGTCCTGAAATGTCGGTCATTAGACCCTGGTTTGTCGATGTGATACACATCAAGCCCTCAGGGTAATGGCTGGGGGAGAAAGGGATAGATATGGGAAGTGATGTTTGATGCTCTAAGACGTGAATCAAGCTCTTCCGCTCCAGTCAACCAATCATTCCATGCTATGTCTAGATCTCTCATACATGCGAATAGGTCTTGTTTGCGCCTCATTGATAGGCAGAACCTATGGACATCAGTGGCAGCCCCCAGGTCTGCCACCAGAGCAAGGGCTTGGTTGATCTCGTTTCAGGCTGCATGTCCCTCTGAGAATAAGGCAAGTGAGTGTCCCATGGGAGTGCCCGCCTCTACTTGCACTGGCATCGGGATGGAGTATAGTGGTTTGAAGTACTGTGGTTTATTGCGTCCTTCCATCCCAAGAGCCACTGGCTGTTCTTGCTGATTGATGACAAAGCAAATGAAAGGTGCTGGGCCCCGCATTCCATCTTCTAATGGAATTTCAAATGTGTAAGGTTCACTCCTTCTGGTGACCCTCCAGCCCACACCAGGGTGTTCTGGCACTGGGGGGAATGCGGGGCAGAAGTTGGTGGCTTCTTCATGTGCAGATTCCCCCATACTGGTAAGAGCGGTTGTAAACTCAGTGTCACGGACGCGTTTATTTTCGCCTTTTGTGGATCACGTGACCTGCCATCATGTTCTCTAGTTAGTCATGTGAAATATTGTGCACTCTTCATCACGTGACCCTGGGAGAGTATCCCCATATACAGGACAACCCTTTATGGTCACACTCTATATACGGACAGACTCTGTTGATTGGTAGATAAGGATAGAACCTTCTAGTACGCTCTAGATTACGCTTAGTAGGCATGTATTACGCGCTGTATTAGGTTTTACTCAGCAACACGTCATACGTAGTCAGCCTTGATGACAGTGCATCAGTTAGCACTAAAGATAAGGCTATTAATAGACACGACACGTCAGCTCTTTAGTCATAGTTGATTACTTTACACTTAGTAACAGTGTTCAAGCTCCGACTTAATCTCAGCCGCAGTAGATACTTAAGCTTGCCTGTAGCGTCCTGAGTGGAACCAACTTGTCCTCTTGGTTCTCCACTCAGGTGCGCATCTCATTGTACTTCCTTACCTCTGCCTATCTAACTTGTCCTCTTGGTTCTCCACTCAGCCTGCCGTCGTGTGACACCTTGTCTTTGACCTTGAATAAAGGTCTATACGCTGACATACGCTCCACGTCGTCTGTAGGTTTTAGCGCGTGATTTATCTCCGCGCCGACGTTGAGTCTTCGCCCTTGACAGTTCACTTCAACTTCACTTGACTTGGCGTAGCTGATAGTCATACTGCTACACTCAGTAGAAGTTGACGGGACGGTACCACCTGTAGTAGATGGGGCAAGAACGGGGTTCAATTTGTCGATAGGAGGGGGGGTGTCATCGGGGAATATTCCATGTACGCAGATCCTCTCCTTCACCAGTTCTTCACATTTATCTCTGCGTAGTCGTTCCTGCCTATTTGCCCTAGCACAAGAGTGACATCTCCAATGTCTATCGGGTTCTTGATAAGTCACGTAGCCGTAGGAATTGTCGCAAGTGTGGGGAGTATCCACCCTGGCGTCGTGGTCGTTCGCGACCCACGACCAGGCCTCTACCTGCCATTCAATAAAATCGTGAGTTAGTGCGGGAAGTTCATGGTCTGTAATGAGGTAGTGCTGAGGAGGATGGCGGTCACCATAAGGCGAAATGGGATCCATGTGGATGTCATTCAACTGTACTCCTTTCTCTCGTTCTTTATACTCTTGCACAAGTTCTGGGGCGTGGACATCTGTAGCTAATTCCCAGCTGTCATGCGCATCCAAATACCCTTTCCAATGTACGAGGTATTGAAGCGTCTTCTTCCGTCCAGTCCACCATTCTCCTCAGATTTCTTCCACTTCCCATTCTTCTTCGCCCTTGATAATATCTGGCAGTGGTTCCTTGAAATTCCTGTTATTGAGGGGCATCTCTATATAAGGTGTCAGAAGTGAAGCATGAAACACATTGTGTATCTTCCAGTGTTTCAGGAGCATGAGTTGGTATGAAGTTCGTGACACTTCTCTGGCCACCATGAAAGGGCTGTATCTTTGTGGGGCCAACTTAGCGGTCGGATGTGTTGTCTTCAGATTAGTGTTATGTTTCGTCCTCGGACTGATCGGCCTGGTGGTGGACTCTGACATGTTCATGATGACCCAACGCGTCAGGAGTAATGTGTCATGGACTTCGGATCTTGTTGCCTCATGTGTGGATGACTGATGTTTTGCTATTGTTGTACGTGATATGGATTACCCCGCTGACTGATGATTCTATTGTTGTACGTGTTCCGAATTACGATGAGGACTGTGCATTCTATTAGTAGATTACGCTACTTATGCTATTGGCTACATACAAGTTCGAGCGGAGCTAGAACTGGCTTCCTTACATGTATTTAAGCTCGTAGTACTACGGACCAGGATCCCCATCTTGGTCTTCTTCGAATACCACTCTCTAACTCGTCTACTGTGCTAGGAGTCTGCGCGACTCCTAAGTGAACTAGCTCTGGCATATCCCTTCGAGACCAAGGGGGATCCCCGTGACCTTACTCCCCAGTTCCTCCGTGAATGGTGGATATGCCGACCGTTACTTACCCATCTGGTACTACGTGTCACATCGTCTTCGAGTATCTCAACTCCCGCACCGCAAGACCTTACAAGTCTTACTATATCGTCGATCATCCTAGTTGGAGGTATATCCATAAGGTCCCTTCCGTACCCCCGAACGTCCCACTCGATCTTCCCCTGTATACGTATCGTGATCACCTCGGAGCCTATCAGCGTCATCCCGCGGTATTCCCTGATTCCCCCGATAACCATCGGTTCTGCCCTGAAGGAAACCCACGTTACACAGATGCCTAAGTCAGGCCAATGTCAGTGGTAGATGTTACATTAGTCACTTCCAACCAGACTTTCTGTCCTATTCGGTAGTCAGCAAATTTAGTCATGTGGACCCAGGACTCTTGCACTTTACTCATAGCGAGATGAGCATCTCTGCGTGCTTCATCGAGCTGATCCAGTCGTTTTGTAGCTTCAAGGGCATTTGTCTTTGTGTTGCATGGTTGATGAACACAAGGAATGAAGCCAAAAAGGAGTTTAAATGGGGCTTTCTTCGTAGTTTCTGACTTCCAGGTGTTCAGAGCATACTGTGCAACCGCAAGCCAACTGGCCCAGTCGTTACGGTGATTGATGAAGATTCATAGGTACTGCTCTAGTCATTGATTCGTCCACTCTGACTGTCCATCCGTCTGTGGGTGATAAGCAGTGCTAATATTTTGTTCAATTTTTAGGGTCTTTGTTAGCTCTTTGAACACCTTGGCTGTAAAACAGGGATCGCGATCCGATATCACCCGCATAGGTAGTCCATAATGTGGTAATACCCATTCCAGGTATAGTTTCGCCACTCTGATGGCGTCAATCATTTCGTTGCATGTGAGGAAGATGCTGCTCTTGGTACAGCCTTGGTCTGTTATCGTCAAGATCATATTGTACCCCTTTGATTTAGGTAATTTCGTGATGAAGTCCATAGACATGGTCTGAAATGGGAGGGGCGCAACGTTGTGCATAATCGGGTACAGGGGAATTGTTATGTTCGGCCCTCCGATGCACCCCGATACGCCACCACGTGACTCGTCTCCAGTGCAATTCGTCGCCTGGAACCCCACAAACCCCCGACACGCCTTTGATGCCGACGCCATGGCAGCCGAAGAAGCCGAGGCTAGGGAACGCCTCTGGAAGTTCCACCAAGACCGCGCGCTGCACTTACGTGCAGCCATCCTGTCATCAAGATTCATAACTCCCCAAGACCCACCTCAAGGTCTGGAAGATTAGCGCCGGACGATGTCATTGCCTGTCACGTGACCCTGGCACGTGACCCGGCCTAGATTGCACCAGAAGAGTCCAGATGAGCTTGTACCTGGATTGGAACATGTGTTATTGATTGTGCCTGGTTTGTGATCCATTACTGTATTTGTCTTGACTTTCCCGTGCCTTGTCCCTGTGGCTTGATGCGCCCATGGACTGTATGTTTCAGCCACCATCAGTGGCGTTGGACATGTGCTTTCCGCAGTTCCGCAGTTTCCGCAGTATTCCTAGGATTGTTGTATTAGGGTTTCAGCTGAGTTCCAATAGCTCCCCTCACGAGTATAAGTAGCACGTAGAAGTGACCTTAGACGGTAGCTTTGACTTCTTGTATCTTCCGTACAACCTAGTCCGAGTAGTCCCCGGTCCCCTTTGCTCTCAATCCACCTCCTCTTCTGTTTGCCCTACATGCCCTCGGAGTTAGTCCAGCATTACAGCGGCGTCCGTACCCTTACAGCCCTCGGAGTTCGACCAGCTGTATACGTGGTGTCCCCTCCCCTTTCGTCACGTGATTGATTGAGCATCGGCCACCTCAGCCTCTAAGGAGCGAGTCATTCATTTCTTCTACCTTTTCGTTGCTATCCGAGTCCTCCAGATCGTCCGTTTCGGACTTATCCTCAATAGAGACGAACGACAGCAAGCGCTAGCTCAAGCGACAGAACAAGAGCAGGTCAACAAGGCTGTTAGGAACCCCTGAAGACTGGTCAAGTGCAATCTCCCGAAGGTGCACCCTACGGAGCGTAACATTAAGTCAAAGCTTTTCTTCCTTTCCGCCTCCTGTTGACTACGATGCCAAGACAAGGCAAAGCCAAGCAAGTAACCCCCGCCCCTGCCCCAAGAATAGTGTTTGAAGGCGCTCCAAGTCATGCCTCACACTTCTTTGATGAATGGACCGAATGGTCTAATGAGCTACGTCAAACCTTCTCCCCTTACGAAATAGCTCTGATTTTCCTTTCTCGATGCCAAGGTCTCCACATATGGGAGTGGGTAGACCACGAAGTACGAAACCTCCAAAGTGCCCATGATTGTGGCATAGACAAAGAAGACGACTCCCTGCTGGAACAGGTTGAGTGTGACTTCCAGAATGAGTGGATTCCACGTAGCTCCGCGAGAGAAGAACAAGCAGTAGGCCCCCTAGAAGTTCCGCGTGACGACGCGAGAGAAGAATACGTGTACGACGAAGAAGATGCCTCTCAAGACTGGGAGGGCGACGATGCCCCGGTTGAAGATGACAGCGATGAAGAATGGGAAGATGAAGAAAACGCGCCTGAAGAGGCATATGAGCTAAGTCCCCGCCACCGCTCTCGACACCGCGCGCCCTCACTGTCGTCAACGGCGCAGTATTCAGAGGAAGAGCCTGACGAGGCTGAAGAATACGACGAGCAATACGATTGGGACCAACCTACATGGGTTGACGGCGAAGAATTCCACAACGCACTTGAAGAGCCATACGAAGACAACTACGCAACGCCCTACAAGGATGTCCCCGACATGATGGATCCCTACAAGATCCTAAACCCCAACTACCGACCAGAAGACGACCCATACTACGAACCGGAAGAAGAACGAAGTGACATCAACAATTACTACTTCCAAGACTCCGTGGCAGAACGGCCCGATGAGGAAGAGTATGAGTCAGAAGAGAGGGTCGAAGGCGAAGCTAAGTACTCCCCTCCCAATCACGACAGCTACGATCCCCCACAAGAATTTGTTGCCCCAGAAAGGCTTTATTACGAGATGCCGCCTGGTGAGGTGAGAGAACAATACAGCGCGCCTCCCGGATCATGGGAGAGGAACGTGCTGAGCGCGCGGCAAGATCTAAGCGCTGCGCAGCAAGCCCCGTGGCATCAATACCGGAGCCACCCAGAGGCGATGGACCTGACCCCTGGAAGACTGCGTATAAGAGCAGTACCAAGATTTGAGGAGCCACCTCGTCCTGAGCCACCAGTTTATGCCCCTTTCGCTAAGTGTTTTCATTGCCTTTCCCCCAGACACATCCGACAGTATTGTCCACAGAAGCACCTCCCACGACGACGACCAAGTCGATCCCCAAGCCCAGAGTTTCCAACTCCATCCTTGCAAGTACGACCCGCCACGACAACGCGTTGTTGGCCAACGCCATCCCCTACACCACCACCACTGCCACCAAAGAGACCTGCGACCATAGAACTGTCGCGTACCCCGCTGCCGGTCCAACGCATTGGATCTGGCCCGTTGCATGCCCCGAAACCCTGCGACAAAAGAGTTGAGACGCTAGCAGAAACGCTGGCACGAGTAGTAAAGCTTCCGCCCCAGTTACCCGGTGAGAGTCCTATGGACTTCCTTTGACGTGTAAATCCGCACTCTCCCCTACTTCCTTCTAGACTTCGTGAAGACGCCGATCGACGTGGGCGTCGAACCAGAAGAGAGGGTAATGTTACGTTCAGCCCTCCAACGCGCCCCGATACGCCACCACATGACTCGTCTCCAGTGCAATTTGTCACCTGGAACCCCGCAAACCCCCGACACGCCTTTGATGCCGACGCCATGGCAGCCGAAGAAGCCGAGGCTAGGGAACACCTCTGGAAGTTCCACCAAGACCGTGCGCTGCACTTACGTGCAGCCATCCTGTCATCAAGATTCATAACTCCCCAAGACCCACCTCAAGGTCTGGAAGATTAGCGCCGGACAATGTCATTGCCTGTCACGTGACCCTGGCACGTGACCCGGCCTAGATTGCACCAGAAGAGTCCAGATGAGCTTGTACCTGGATTGGAACATGTGTTATTGATTGTGCCTGGTTTGTGATCCGTTACTGTATTTGTCTTGACTTTCCCGTGCCTCGTCCCTGTGGCTTGATGCGCCCATGGACTGTATGTTTCAGCCACCATCAGTGGCGTTGGACATGTGCTTTCCGCAGTTCCGCAGTTTCCGCAGTATTCCTAGGATTGTTGTATTAGGGTTTCAGCTGAGTTCCAATAGCTCCCCTCACGAGTATAAGTAGCACGTAGAAGCGACCTTAGACGGTAGCTTTGACTTCTTGTATCTTCCGTACAACCTAGTCCGAGTAGTCCCCGGTCCCCTTTGCTCTCAATCCACCTCCTCTTCTGTTTGCCCTACATGCCCTTGGAGTTAGTCCAGCATTACAGCGGCGTCCGTACCCTTACAGCCCTCGGAGTTCGACCAGCTGTATACGTGGTGTCCCCTCCCCTTTCGTCACGTGATTGATTGAGCGTCGGCCACCTCAGCCTCTAAGGAGCGAGTCATTCATTTCTTCTACCTTTTCGTTGCTATCCGAGTCCTCCAGATCGTCCGTTTCGGACTTATCCTCAATAGAGACGAACGACAGCAAGCGCTAGCTCAAGCGACAGAACAAGAGCAGGTCAACAAGGCCGTTAGGAACCCCTGAAGACCGGTCGAGTGCAATCTCCCGAAGGTGCGCCCTACGGAGCGTAACAGGAATCTTCATCTTTCCTGGCATATTTTTGTTTGCTTGACATCGCGCACAGTGTAGCGGTATGACTATCGCGCTACGCCAAGCCAAGTGAAAGTGGGTGAACTGCGATGGGTGAGACTCAAGCTTGGCGCGGAGATAAATCACGCGCTAGACCTACAGTCGACGTGGAGCGAGCGTACACTTAAGAGACCTTTATTCAAGGTCAAAGCACGCGGTGTCACACGGCGGCAGGCTGAGTGGAGAACCAAGAGGACAAGTTAGATTGGACAGAGGTAAGGAAGTACAATGAATGCGCACCTGAGTGGAGAACCAAGAGGACAAGTTGGTTCCACTCAGGACGCTACAGGCAAGCTTAAGTATCTACTGCGGCTGTGATTAAGTCGGAGCTTGAACACTGTTACTAAGTGTAAAGTAATCGACTATGACTAAAGAGCTGACGCGTCGTGTCTATTAATAGCCTTATCTTTAGTGCTGACTGATGCACTGTCATCAAGGCTGACTACGTATGACGTGTCGCTGAGTAAAACCTAATACAGCGCGTAATACATGCCTACTAAGCGTAATCTAGAGTGTACTAGAAGGTTCTATCCTTATCTACCAATCACAGAGTCTGTCCGTATATAGAACGTGACCATAAAGGGGTATCCCGTATAAGGGGGTACTTTCCCATGGTCACGTGATCAAAAGTGCACGATATTTCGCGTGACTAACTAGAAACGTGATGGCAGGTCACGTGATCCACAAAAGGCGAAAATGAACGCGTCCGTGACATCACCCCCCTCCTTAAGGGCTGACGTCCGCGTTGGCCTCTGTGTTAACAAATGGATTCTGCCAAGGTAAGGACGCGTAAAGGAGAGCCGCTATTTTTCTAGGAGCGCCCGGGTTTTGTTGATGGAACTGCTCAACTTTTTCTGGGGCGTTTACTAGATTCTTTGCGGGTTCCCATGTGTCCTCGCCTTCGCCATACCCCTTCCAGCGAACGAGGTATTTCAGAGTACGACCGAAGAGTTTTGAATCTCTTATGTGGTCTACTTCGTACTCTTCTTCTCCCTCAATAACGACTGGATCAGGAGGAGGCGGTAGCAGGCCATTAACTTCGTTTCCCTTATAAGGGGAGAGGCGGTCCACGTGAAATACATCGTGGATTCGTAGCGCAGGTGGGAGTGCAAGCCGGTAGTCGACGTCACTTAAGACTTCCGTGACTTCAAATGGGCCTAGTTGCTTAGGGCCCAATTTGGACGACTGTTGGTGAATCTTGATTTGCTTGGCTTGCAACCAGACTTTGTCTCCGACCTTGAAGACATAGGACTCATGTCTTTGGTCAATCATTCGCTGTTTACTTAAGCGAAGCGCTGCCTCTGCATCCTTTCTAGAGGAAATCAGCTTTTGAAGACGCTTATCGAGCGTCGGGATACCCGTGGGTCTACCGACAGGGATTGTGAAGTCCGGCGTGTAGCCGTAAAGCAGCTCAAAGGGGGTGTGTCCCGTAGCTGAGTTGAGTCTGCTATTAATCACGAATTCTGCCGTAGGGAGCAGGTCTGCCCAATCATCCTGTCTCTTACTAATGAACAAGCGCAAGTAGGCTTCTACTTCTTGATTTTTGCGCTCTACCTGTCCATTAGCTTGAGGGTGATAGGCTGTAGTAAGACCTGCGTCTATCCCTAGTCGCTTATAGAGGGCACGCATGCTCCTTGCAGCAAACTGGGGTCCGCGATCGCTTATGATTTTACGCGGGATCCCGTGCAAGGGAAAGACTTGCTCAAAGTAGATGGATGCCACCCCATCAGCCATAATCTGAGAGGTTACTGGAAATAGATGGATCTGTTTGGTATAATGATCCACTATGTTAAGGATCATATCCTTTCCACGTGACATAGGCAGAGGACCGATTAGATCGATCCCGATAATCTGCCATGGTCCCTCAGGGACTTCTTGCGGCTGAATGGGTGCTTTGGGGTGGAGATCTTTGCGATAGCGTTGGCATCGATCACATCCTTCTACGTATGAGGCAATGAAGCCTGCCATGCGTGGCCACCAATAATAGCGGCTGACCAGCTCGATGGTTCCGTTCTTTCCAGGGTGACCGGTTGTCGCAGTGTCGTGGCATGACTTTACCACGTCGCGGCGTAGAGTCCGGTCGTTGGGAACATACAGTTTCCCCCTGTGATAAACTAAACCGTCTTCTTCCTCCCACAGCGCAACTCCATCCGTAAGAGCCTTTGGAGCGGTCTTTTGTAATGATTTAAGACCCTCGATGACTTCGGCTTCTTTAATGGATGCGAGTCTGATGCGACTGCCCAGGGAGTCTACTTCGGGCACGAAGTGAGCTTGTGCGGCTTTGAGGAAATGCTCAGGTTTTAATACTTGAACCTGGCGATTGTCCTCGTTATCCTTAACGTGGTCTCTGGAGAATCGGCTTAATGCATCGGCTTGCATAGAATCTCTTTTCTTATAAGTGATTTTGAAGGTGAAGCGACTTAGGTACAACGCCCAGCGAGCTTGCCGGCGATTTAAGTCCTTCATACTGGCCCACCATTCCATATTTTTGTGGTCAGTGATCACTTCAAAGGA
The DNA here is from genome assembly GCA_021527035.1 of Lactarius vividus. Classification (NCBI taxonomy): domain Eukaryota; kingdom Fungi; phylum Basidiomycota; class Agaricomycetes; order Russulales; family Russulaceae; genus Lactarius; species Lactarius vividus. The sequence continues at coordinate 62,842 of JAKELG010000170.1, read as the reverse complement.
GATGCCTTCGAGGAAGTGTCTCCAATCCTCTAAGGCGCGGATTAAGCCGAGCATTTCCCTGTCGTATATTTCGTAGTTGCATTCCTCTTTGCTCATAGATTCTGAGCGGTACGCGACAGGGTGCCAAAGACCATCGGGATACTTCTGAGTAAGTATGCCGCCTGTAGCAAATCCGGATGCATCTGTTTCAACACGCGTGGGTAATTGCGGATCGTACACTCGTAGGATTGGTTCCTGTACGAAACGCTCCTTCAGCATGTCGAAAGCCTTTTGCTGTTCCGGATTCCAGTGCCATGGAGTGTCCTTCTTCATGAGGTCGTGCAAGGGTCGGGCGATAGCCGCGAAATCCTTGATGAACCTACGATAGAAGTTGGCGAACCCAATAAAAGCCCTTACTTCCTTCAGGGTTGTTGGGGTCGGCCACTCCCTTACTGCGGAGACCTTGCCAGGGTCCATCCGCACTTCTCCGGGGGTGATAATCATCCCGAGATACTCCATTTCGCGTTTTTCAAAATCGCACTTTTCGGGCTTAAGGTAAAGGTCGTGATCTTGCAGTCTTTGCAACACCTCTCTTACGACTTTTCGGTGGTGTTTCAAATCGTGACTGTAGATCAGGATGTCGTCCATATAGACAGCGACCTCTCCTTGTGCGATAAGATCCGCGAATACGGCGTTCATAAGGGCTTGGAAGGTGGCGGGACTATTGGTCATTCCGAAGTACATGACCTTTGGTTCGTATAGTCCACGGTTGGTGACGATAGCACCCTTCCATTCGTCTCCTTCTCGGATTCGAATATTATGATAGCCCCATCTTACGTCGAATTTAGTGAAGTACTCTGCTCCTTTTAACCGATTAATAATGTCGGCCGCGAGTGGAAGTGGATACCGGTTCTTAATGGTTATCTTATTGAGACGTCGGTAATCTTGGACAAGGCGGAGTTTTCCGTCTTTCTTTTTGATGAAGAATACTGGTGATGCCATCGGTGACTTAGATGGGACCAAGTATCCTTTACCAATATGTTCGTCCAGGAATTTATCCAGTTCCACTTGTTCTGCGGGTGACATGGGATACGTCTTGACTTTCCAATGCCTGACTGCATCGGGTTCTAAGTCTATGGCGTGGTCCCACGGTTGATGCTCGGGGAGCCTCTGGGATTCTTCCTCGGAGAATACTTTTGCGAAGTCACGATAGTGCGGCGGTACCATTTCTTCGAACGTCTTTTTAGGTTTAGCGTTAATGGCTTTCTCGGCGATCTGCTGAGAGTACGTAAAGCCTGCTAAACAGAAGACTTCGTCATGGACTGTGTCCAACACTTTCTCCGCAAGGAGACGGCGGCATTCCATTCGGTTCGCCATGATGCGCGTCACCTCTATCTCGTGCTCCTCAGGCGCTTTTTCAGCGGTGGAGTCAAGACGCATTGTGCCTTCCTGCCAATCTATTTGCGGATTCCGATTCCTTAGCCAGGGCAGTCCCAAAATGACATTCTCTGGTCCAAGCGAGGTGACGTAGAAGTCATATTTTTCCTCGGTTGGTCCAACTCTGAGTTTTAGTCGAACTTTATGGGTAATACTGCCTGCTTCATTGAGAGTTCCGTCTATGTTATAGAGGAGGATTGGGCTCTCAAGAGGAATCTGCAACATTTTGTGGCGGTCAGCGTACTTTTTGTCTAGGAACAACGAGGTTGCCCCAGAGTCTACCATTGCTGCTACTTTTACAGTACGATGACGTCCGGATAAATAGACACTAATATGAAAATGTGATTTTTTATCTTTTGTTTCGGGAATAATAAATGAAGAGGAAAGTGCTGCATCAGAATTCATCACTTGCGGCACGGCTACACTCGAAACCGATGTCCTTAAGACTGGTTGAGGAGCTATTTCAGAGTAGGAACTAGAAATAAAGTTCATCTCGGAAGCAGATGTAGATGTGGAAACAGAAGACGACGAAACTGAAGCACTACTACTATCTAACTTACAGGCAATCACTGGGTACATAGGAATTACAGAATTTGAGTCCGAAACGAGGCGAGTCCTGAGACAAATACTACAAGAACATGAAGCCGAGTCAAAGTCTGTATTTGAGGGGCCGGTCGCAGCTACACGCGACCCCTTATCTAAAAAGCCGCTTTGAGAGCCTCAATGGTCTCCTGCTGCTTTTTCACCATCTCCATCAATTTAGCCACGTCTGCCTGGGACGTCTTTGGCTGAGAGGTAGTAGAGGAGGTGGCTGCTGCCACCGTACTGGATGAGTTGGATGAGGACGGCGGGGCTGAGGATTCCGTCGTAGCCGCAGCTTTTGCTTTGGCGGGTTTCCCCAGTTTCTTGATCATACAAACGGGGGCACAGTGACCAGCTTTCTGGCACCAGTTGCAGACATCCCGCTCGTGATTTCCGTCCTTTTTTGTGTGGTCTTTCAACCCGCAACCGTAACACTTTCCTTGCATCCACTTTCTGTACTCCGCTTGGTTCTTAAAGAACTCGTCCTTCCCCTTATTGCCTTGCTGGTTTTGTTGGCGCGTAGCGTCAACTTGCATGGCGTCGGGGTCGTGAGACGCGGGCGGATTAGTCTTTCCAGACTTTTCCGCGCGGCGCTGGCGGAGGCGTTGGTCAATGAGGGTGGCCGTAGCCTTGAGATCGTCGAAAGTGTCTTGCTTCCTTTCGGTCGTGGCGAGAATGTCCTTAATCTCGTCGTTGAGACCGGTATAGAAGCGGTCGCGGAGGTCGGCTTTTGACCATCCAGTTTGTCCGCTATACTGCTCGAATATTGACGTGTATTCGGCAACGGACCTCCTCCCTTGTTTAGTCTTTTTGAGCTCCTCCCAAGCGATGTCGCGTACGTCCATCGGGGAGAAGCGGCGGTTGAATTCTTTAACAAAATTGTCGTATATCCCCACAAAGGGGAATGAGCCTTGATTGGCTGCCTCGAGGTAAGGGAGGGCCCAGGTCTTGGCCTCTCCTTCCATTAGGTTCAAAGCAGCTGCTATCCACCTTTCCTCTATTGGCATCCATGATTGAAGGATTGGCTCCCACGTGTTGAGAGCGTCTCCTTGTGAGGCGGCCCAGTTGTGGAAGGCGGCGAGGAAGTGGCGGGCGTCCGTAGAATTGCCCTTTCCGTCCCATGCTTTGGGACGGGCCACGATATCCTTGCCTCCGACCTTTTTGGGCTTAGCCTGGGTGGCGGCTACCTGTTGCGTTAGGTCAGAGACCTGTTGCGCGAGGTGGCCCATAGCCAGGCCGAGTTGGTTGATAAGATTGATACAATCTTGGATGGTGGGAGGGGGTGGTGGTACTGTAGGTGCGGGGGCCGGAGCGGGATCCGGCTGTACTGTGTGTGAGGATGATGAAGACGATGCCGACATTTTTTCCAATTCTTCTTCCCGTTTCTTTTTGTCCGCTTGATACTGAGCCTCTCTAAAATCCTGTAGGAGCGCTAGTTGCTCGTCTGGATGTAGATCGTCCCAGTCTTGTATCCGCCCTGCGTATTCCTTCTCTTGCTTAGAGAGGGGAGGGAGGGCGAATTTCGAGTGAACTCCTCGAGGATACTGAGCCTGAGCTAGACGAGCTTTGGCTTTCCCTTTCGGAGCCACGGTCTTCGTTGATCGGGGACGGGGGGCGAGAGAGTACGGGGACTATTTCTTCGGCGAAGAGGGTGAGGTCTGCGATCGTGAATTCGGTTCCGGGGATTTGCGTTGTCCCGGGATACTCGTCTTCAAGGATTTGTTGCACACCAGGAAAGAAGTAAAGAGCTTGGACGATGGATTCGGCTGTGGTGCAGGGAGGTGCTTCTACTTGGAAGCCTTCGTACCACTCGTCGTTTACTAAGGTCGCGGAAGATGCCGCGGAAAGATGCCCGACGGTCGGGGAGGAGGAGAGTGCTGATGACGGTGTAGGGGATGAGGGGCGTGAGCGGGGCTCCTCAAGGACTTGAAGCGATGCTGTAGCAGAGGCTTCTGGTGATAGCTGGGTAGGGGGTGTAAGGGCTTGTCTCCTCCTAAAGAGACGTTGTAGGCGGGCACGAGTGTTCGCAAAGAAGCGAGGCAGGGTGAAAGATGAAGGTGGTGTTAAGAGACGTCAGGATACGACGACCGCGAAACGCTAAGCCGAAGGTGTGGGGAGAGTCGGATCAAGCAAGACCAATACACAGTGATGTTTCACACTGCGCGAGGCTGCGGCGATAACCGAACACTCAGGAATTATGATATGGAAGGTGTAGAGCCACAAGGCTGTCTGCCTCAGTCTTCTCGACCTGTTGGCTGCCTCTCACGCCGAAGCGCTCTCAAACTTTTCTGCTTACTTCGCGTACAGCTGTCGCAGGCTAGGCCTGGCTGGCTCGAAGTCAAATTGCAGCTTATCTGGCGTGGTGACCAGTTCTGCAACCTGTGCCCAGAGCAGTCTACTGATGACCAGATAGACCCAATAAAGGCAAGCACACTGTATGCCGGTTTTACGGACACTACAAATGTACCACGACTGCACAGATTCTGCTTACGAAGGTCCACAGGCAAAGAGTGAGGTGGGTAACACCAGGGACTGGTGGACGTCTACCACCTAAAGAAAGGATCAAATGACTGGTGAGCGATGAAGGGCTCAAGAGTGTGAAGGAACTTGTCCTAATGTAGCGGTATGACTATCGCGCTACGCCAAGCCAAGTGAAAGTGGGTGAACTGCGATGGGTGAGACTCAAGCTTGGCGCGGAGATAAATCACGCGCTAGACCTACAGTCGACGTGGAGCGAGCGTACACTTAAGAGACCTTTATTCAAGGTCAAAGCACGCGGTGTCACACGGCGGCAGGCTGAGTGGAGAACCAAGAGGACAAGTTAGATTGGACAGAGGTAAGGAAGTACAATGAATGCGCACCTGAGTGGAGAACCAAGAGGACAAGTTGGTTCCACTCAGGACGCTACAGGCAAGCTTAAGTATCTACTGCGGCTGTGATTAAGTCGGAGCTTGAACACTGTTACTAAGTGTAAAGTAATCGACTATGACTAAAGAGCTGACGCGTCGTGTCTATTAATAGCCTTATCTTTAGTGCTGACTGATGCACTGTCATCAAGGCTGACTACGTATGACGTGTCGCTGAGTAAAACCTAATACAGCGCGTAATACATGCCTACTAAGCGTAATCTAGAGTGTACTAGAAGGTTCTATCCTTATCTACCAATCACAGAGTCTGTCCGTATATGTTACGTTTCGTTCTCGGACTGCCCGGCCCGGTCGTGGACTCTGACGTATCCGCGATGACTCGGTGTGTCAGATGTAATGTGTCATGGACTTCGGATCTTACCGCCTCGTGTTGTGCTGACTGATGACCCTCTATTGTTGTACGTGATCGTGATTAGGCTTGCTGACTGATGCTCTATTGTTGTACGTGTTTCGGATTACGATGACGACTGCGCATTCTATTATTAGAGTACGCTACTTACGCTATTGGCTACCTACGAGTTCGAGCGGAGCTGGAACTAGCTCCCTTACTTGTATTTAAGTTCATAGTACTGCGGACCAGGATCCCCATCTTGGTCTTCTTCGAATACCACTCTTCACTCGTCTTCTGTGCTAGGGACTCGCAGCGTCCCTAAGTGAACTAGCTCCGGCATATCCCTCTGTGACCAAGAAGGGATCCCCGTGACTCTATCTCCATCTTCCTTCGTGAATGGTAGATCAGCCGACCGTAACTTACCCGCCTGGTACCACGTGTCATCTCGTCTTCGAATACCTCAACTCGCGCACCGCTCGTCCAACTCATTGCTATTACATCGTCGACAACCTCCAGTGGGAATATATTCGCAAGGTCTCAAGCCCTCCACCCAACGTCCCAGTCGAAGAGACGCTGTACACCTACAGGGACTCCACAGGCACGTATTGGCCACATCCAGCAGTCTTCCCAGAGCACTCGGACAATCACAGATTCTACCCCCGAGGGAACCCACGTCACAACAGTGCCTAAGTCAGGCAAACGTCCGTGGTAGACGTTACATTAAGACCAAGATCCTTCAACGTGGCTTCCGCAGTAACAACCCGTGACCTTTGGATTCCATTCCGACCGTATCATATCGACAGAAGGGGGGAACGCAACGTCCCCAAGCAATACCTCAAGGAAGCCTTTTGGCAGACAGAACAAGGAGACCCAGGCTACGTAGTTCTTTACACTTACAAGGACGGCAAAACCGGACTTATCCCGGTAGAATTCAACTTTGAACACACCTGTTGGACAGAACTCAAGTGGGACGCACTCCACTACAAACTACAAGTCGTCAGACCAACCGGATCGAGCCTCAAGCTCGATATTCTACAAAGCGAAGTCACCACTAGAGATCAGTGGGGCCCCATAGACGGACAAGAAGAAGAACCAGTCCGATCCCCTACCCCGAAGACCCCAGCACCATCCCCATCCTTGGGAAGCAACCCGGAGGAAATTCGCATCCTAGAAGCCCAAGCAGAAGAAGAAGAAGCGCAACTCGGATTACTAGCTGAGTCTATCCCCACAGACATGACCACTACCATCACCGAACAACCCGCTACATTCCAGGAACCCGCGCGCATAAGTCGCGGAGAAGGACCACCGCCTGGAGGACATGGAGGCGGAGGAGGAGGAGGAGACGACGGGGGAGGAGACCCGGGAGGACCCCTATTCACCGGACCAAACGTCTCCAGCGGAACCAAACCCGAGAAGTTTATGGGCAAGGAACCGCTCGTATTCACGGGAGATCGCACCAAAGTCCAACAGTTCCTCACCCAATGGGAACTATTCGTGGAAACCAATTATGACAACCCTGCGTTCACTCTCCCTTATCGCAAAGCACTAATCTTCCTCACCTACATTCAAGGAGAACACGTCAATGAATGGGTCTTATCCACCACCAAGTGGGTCAAAGCGTACAAGGCCAAGCATGGCCCCTACGACAAGTGGATCTGGGAGGCCATCGAGCTTGGCTTCCGCAACACGTTCGCAGACACTCTCGAAAAGGAACGAGCCCAACAGGAACTCCAAAAGGGATTCCGAATGGAAGGACAAGACATAGTGTAACGTCTACCACGGACGTTTGCCTGACTTAGGCACTATTGTGGCGTGGGTTCCCTCGGGGATGAAACCTGTGATTGTCCGAGTGCTCGGGGAATACTGCGGGGTGAGGCCAATACGTGCCTGTAGAATCTCTGTACGTATAGAGCGTCTCTTCTACGGGGATGCCTGGAGGGGGACTGGGGACTTTGCGGATATACTCCCAGTCGAGGTTGTCGATGATGTAATAGCAATGGGTCGGACGCGCGGTGCGGGAGTTGAGATATTCGAAGACAAGATGACACGTGGTACCGGGGGGATAAGTCACGGTCGGCTGGTCTACCATTCACGAAGGAAGATGGAGATAGAGTCACGGGGATCCCTCTTGGTCTCGGAGGGATATGCCGGAGCTAGTTCACTTAGGGGCACTATGAGCCCCTAGTACAGAAGACGAGTGAAGAGTGGTATTGAAGAAGACCAAGATGGGGATCCTGGTCTGCGGTACTACAAACTTAAATACAAGTAAGGGAGCTAGTTCCAGCTCCGCTCGAACTCGTAAGTAGCCAATAGCGTAAGTAGCGTATCCTAGTAATGGAATGCGCAGTCGTTATCGTAATCCGAGACACGTACAACAATAGGGCATCAGTCAGCAAGCCAAATCACGATCACGTACAACAATAGAGGGTTATCAGTCAGCACAACACGAGGCGGTAAGATCCGAAGTCCATGACGTATTACTGCTAACGTGCCGAGTCATCACGAACACGTCAGAGTTCACAACCGGTCCGTGCAGTCCGAGACGAAACGTAACATCACCCCCTTTTCAGCGTCAAGCCCCAGCTTGACCACGCATAACGGCCAGGGGGTTAGTGCCTACTTCGCGGAGGGTTCAAATGCGAGCGATCTCCTCGGCGTCCTGCTCCGCCTTCGGTCCGCGATGGAGCGAGGCCCGCACGTTCTCGATGCGGTCCACCGCATGGGCTCGCTGGAGTCGGGAGACACACCTGTTGCGCTCGATCTCTATGCGCTCCAGTTTCATCTGCTCCGCCGCTAACCGATGTTGTTGCGTTCGCCATCCCAACGTCATGCAGCGGTAGCGGTGTACCTCGGCCATGAGGGTCGCGTCCTTCATGTGGAGGAGCGCCTGGTCGACCGAGTCGACTAGTCCTGCGTCGGAGAGCAGGAACGTGAGGTCGTCGTCGGTGTAAGTGGGGGCAGGGGACTGTTCGTCGTAGTAGGGGACGGCGTGGACGGGCTTCCCGTACTGCTGGTTGCACCCGGCTCTGAAGGCCAGGACGAAGGGGTCGGCAGTGAGGATGAGCTGAGTATACCGGGCGGGCCAAAGACGTTCCTGAGCGTCTCGAATCTGAAAGGGAATGTAATGGACTCCCCTGTTGAACTGGTACCCCCTTGGAGGGGGGGTCTCCGCACGACTCTCGGTCTCCGACACAGATTCCTCTTCTGGATCGCGGCGAAGCGCGGGTGGATGCGACGTCGGTAGTGTGATAGCTTCCCCGGTGGGTCCGCAAAGCGGGGGGGTTTCCGAGTGTGTCGTGGTGAGATGGGTGGCGTAACGTAGATATTGATGCGCCTCGAGGCGCTCTGCCGGGTCGTACGGGTCCCCCGCGTCGTCGGGGCCCGCTGGTGAAGTGGGTCGGCTGGGTACATACCCCTGCTGTTCGTCGCCCGCGGGAGTGGGCGCTCGGGTTGGGACGTAGTTGTCTCCGAGGTAGCTGGGCTGGTTGCTCTCGGAATAAACAGTGGGGGTCGGCGAAGGAATTGGGGATGTCCCGGGGGAAGGAGGACGATCTCCTCGCTGGTGAAGGGCGAGGGTAGACGACAGGGGTGACGGTGGCGTGGATTGTACTCGGTAAGGTGCCGATAGTTCGGTGTTGACGACATATCGGAAGTTTACTGGGGAAGAGGGCCTCATAAGTGGGGAGTGAAGTGAAGGAGGGAGATGGGGACGTCTCTTGAGAATTCCCTGCGCTTATATGTGTCTCTCTGGCGGGGTTAGAATTTTTGAACTCCCTTATCGCGTCGTCGGCGAATACGTCATCCTTATCGACCCACTGGTTGTCCGAGTCTGGGTATCCCTTCCATTTGACGAGATATTGGAGTTTGCGACTTCTGCCGAATCGCCGAGAGTCTAGAATCTTCTCGACTTCGTATTCTTCTTCGCCGCCCACTAGATCCGGCGGCGGGCGCTGATAGTTGGGTCCGTGCGTGGGTGTTTCGCGATAGGGCGTAAGGAGGTCCACATGGAATACTGGGTGGATCTGCCACTGCGTGGGAAGTTCCAGGCGGTAATTGACTGCGGACATCACCTGAACAATCTTAAAAGGCCCGTGGCGTCGCGCCACTAGTTTTGCCGTTGGTTGATGCGTGCGTAAGTGGCGTCCTTCTAGCCATACTTGATCTCCGATCTGGAACTTGGGTGTATCTTTAGCCTTGATCCACCCCTGCTGCGCCTTGATCATCAGTGATTGTGCGCGTTGTCGGAGTTCTTTGAACTGTTTGACCCTGAGCGCCACCTGTGGGATCGGTGATGGCCTATCGGTCCAATCAGCGCGAGGGTTGTACCCCATGAGGAGCTGAAAGGGGGATTCCTTAGTGGTTTCGCTGGGCCAGTTGTTATGGGTGAACTCAGCCATGGGGAGATAGTGTATCCAATCGTCTTGTCTTTCGTTGACCCAAAATCGCAGGTATTGTTCTAGCCATTGGTTTGTACGTTCTGATTGTCCGTCGGTGCGTGGATGGTAGGCCGTGGAAATGTTTTGTTCGATGCCGAGGATTTTGCACAGTTCCCGTGTGAATTTCGATGCGAATCTGGGGTCTCTGTCGCTAATGATCTTCCCGGGTAGGCCAAATCTGGGGAACACGTGTTTGACGTAAAGGGCTGCCGTTCCTTCTGCTGATATTTCCTCTTGGCATGGGATGAAGAGGGACATCTTTGTACAATCATGATCCGTTATCGTGAGGATCGTGTCGCAGCCCTGTGCTTCGGGAAGTTTAGTGATGAAATCAAGCGCGATAGTTTCAAACGGCATAGCTTCGGGTTTTGGGAATATTGGTCGTAACGGCGCTTTGATGGCCTTGGTATTGACCTTGATCCTTTGACAGTCGGCGCATCCTTTGACGTAGTCCATGACTTCGTTCCTTAGGCCTGGCCACCAGTAATACCGTTCCACGAGTTTGATGGTTCGACTGATCCCGGGGTGTCCGTACACTGGAGGGTCGTGATGGTTTTTGATGAGTTCTCGTTTCTCCAGGAGTCCTCCCGTGACCACTCGTCTTCCGTCCTTGTACCAGGTACCTTCGATTTTCTTTAGACTGTGTGGGTCTATCCATGGGCGGAGTTTATCTTCGTCCTGGGCGTATACTGGGTTTACCTTTTCCATTTCTTGTACTGAGATAGTGGCGTTGATGCGGAGAGGGTCTTCCGTGGTGTCTAGTGCTGCGGCCCTGACGAAGATTTCATCTGGTAGTACCGTTACTTGATCATTGTCGCCTTCTCCTTGGTCGTAGTCTGGGCGTCTAGATAGGGCGTCGGCTCTTCCATTTGCCGTTCCCTTGATGTGGTGAATCTCGATGTCGTATTCAGAGAGTTCTAGTACTTCCCTGGCTACTCGGCGGCTTATCTTTTGTGGGGAGCGCCAATATTGAAGGTTCATATGGTCCGAGAAGACTTTGATCTTGTGTGGAGATCCGGCCAGGTAGTGTCGCCAGTTTCGGAGTGCCTTGACAATTGCCAACAGTTCCAGGTCGTAGATGTCGTAGTTCCTTTCTGCCACGCTGAGAGTGTTGGAGTAGTAGGCTATGGGGTGTCTTTTGCTGTCTTCCTTACGTTGGAGTAGCACCGCTCCTACCGCGAACCCCGAGGCGTCTACCTCTAGTTCGAATTGATCTTTTAGTTCGGCGTGTGCTAGCACCGGCTCTTCCGTGACGAGCTTCTTGATCTTGTCGAATGCCTCTTGTTCCGCGGCTGTCCATGTCCATTCGGTATCTTTGCGTGTGAGTTTGTTGAGGGGTCGTGCGTGTGTAGCAAAGTTTCGAATGAAAGCGCGGTAAAAGTTGCAGAAACCTAGGAATGATCGCACCTGTTTGACGTTTTTGGGGGTTGGCCAATCTTTGATACCGGAAATTTTGACGGGGTCCATGCGTGTCACCCCCTTTTCAATGATTACCCCCAGGTAATCGATGCTAGGAGCGTGGAAGATGCACTTTTCCGGTTTGAGGAATAAGTCGTTTTCTTCTAGGAGGTCCAATATGTCGTGTACCGCGTCGATATGTGCCTGTTCCGTTGATCGAGTTGCTATGCCTATGTCGTCCATGTATACCCTGATAGTTGTCCCTTTTGTTTCGTGGTACATGATGAGATCTTTGCAGATTTCGTTCATCATGGTTTGGAAGGTTGCCGGGGAGTTGGTTAGTCCAAAGAACATTACCGTCGGTTCGAATAGTCCGTATTTCGTTTTGAACGCTGCCTTCTCCTGGTCGCCTTCTTTGATTCGTACGTTGTTGTATCCCCAGCGGATGTCCAATTTGGTGAATATGAACGCTCCACTTAGATCGGCGATGAGTTCCGGGATGAGTGGGAGGGGGTATTGGTTGCGTATGGTCCAGTTGTTGATGTTCCGGTAGTCCTGTACGGGGCGTAGCTTTCCGTCCTTCTTTTTAATGAAGAAAAAGGATGATGCGTACGGGGATTTCGATGGTCTAATGTATCCTTTGGCCAGTTGTTCGTCAATCCATTCCTTAAGCGCTACGTCTTCCGCTTGGCTCATGGGGTAAACCTTGCAGTCGATAGTGTCCGGGGCGTTTGGCTTGAAGTCGATTGCGTGATCCCACGGTTTTGATAGGGGGAATCGGTTCGATTCTTCTTCGCTAAAGATTTTGACGTGCCTTTGATATTCTTCCGGTACCGTTTTTGCTTCCGTGTATTGCTTGGCTTCAATTGCCATTTCCGTTGACATTGTTGCGCGAAGGCGAGTATCTTCGAGGTCGCATTCCTTTTTGAGCTGTTCCTCGATCTTCTGCTTATTTGGTAGTAGCAGTTTCTCGAGTACAAGTCTGGCGATGACCGGATCTACTCGGGGTTTTGATGGGTTTGTGGTTCGCAGGACTATTGGGTACTCAGCTTCGTTTAGGGTAGCAGTGGCCCACTGGATATCGGGTTGGAAAGTCGCCAACCAGGGGTAGCCTAGGATGATGTCCTCCCCTCCTACGTCGGTTACCAGGAATCTCATTTCTTTGGTGATCCCTTTGGTTTGTACTTCTAGATCCACGCAATGAGTGATCTTGCCTCCTTTGTTATGCGTGCCGTCAATATTCCAGATCTTTCGATGACGGTCTAATTCCTTGAGGCCTAGCCTCATTCTTTTGACGAATTCCGGATGTATGAAGTTGTTAGTGGCTCCGGAGTCCACTAATGCTCTCTTGTCGGCCATGGCGTAACTTGCGCGCAGTGAAACTGGAACATGCATAGATTGATAGCGTGTTATGAACACAGAATTACACCGTAATGCCCTCACCCAGGCCGTCGGGTTCAGGCGCTTTGAAAATCCTCTCGCCCCAGCAGGTCCCGAACTACCAGGTCCCTGGCTTCATCGTCAAGGTTTCGAACTCCGTTTATCCAGCTGGTCGCCCGTTCTTGCGGCGTATCAGTGGTGGCGCGGGCGCCGCGGCTACTGCCGCCGTCATCTTCGAATTGGATCAGGGGTTCGTCTTGGACGCTTTGGACTTCCTCTATGAATGCTCCTCTTCCCTGGCGGGGTTGCCAGTTCGTGTTGGTACGCGGTTTGCGGGGTTGGCGACAGTCGCGAGACATGTGTCCGAGCCTTCCGCAGTTGTAGCAATTGATGTTCTTCATGTCTACAACTCCTTTTCCTTGGGAGCGTCCTCCTTGCTGCATGTACGGAGGTTTGGCGTAGTCGATCTCTTCGGAACCCGCGAGTCGAGCGCGGACTCTGCCCGGGGTGGTGTCCATGGCGTCCGGGTGATTCCGGAATGCCTGCCATCCCTGGCGTGGCTGCTGAGGACGGTTTGGAGCGTTGAAAGTTCTGAGAGAAGTGTTGCCCGGCTTACCGGGTCCCGGGGGTTTACGTCCCCCTAAACGCGTCTGAAGATGCATCCACTTGCGCTGTTGTTCTAGCGCGGCTACCTTCCATTGTGCGTACGTGTTTGGGCTGTGGAAGTTGTAGGCATTCTTGTACAATTCCACCGGAAGTCCGCTGGTGAATTTATCTAGAACGAGTGAGTCGTCGAAACGGTATCCCGCTTCCCGGACCGCTTTTTCAAATTTGGCGACGTATGAGTCGATGTCTTGTCCTTCCATGCGGAAACCTTTCTGGAGTTCTTGTTGCGCCCTTTCTTTTTCGAGGGTGTCGGCGAACGTGTTGCGGAAGCCGAGTTCGATAGCTTCCCAGATCCATTTGTCGTAGGGGCCGTGCTTAGCCTTGTAGGCCTTGGTCCACTTGGTGGTGGAGAGGACCCATTCGTTGACGTGTTCTCCCTGGATATAGGTCAGGAAGATTAGTGCTTTGCGGTAGGGAAGGGTGAACGCAGGGTTGTCATAGTTGGTTTCCACGAATAGTTCCCATTGGGTGAGGAACTGTTGGACTTTGGTGCGATCTCCAGTGAATACGAGCGGTTCCTTGCCCATAAACTTCTCGGGCTTAGTTCCGCTTGACACATTAGGTCCGGTGAAGAGGGGCCCTCCTGGGTCTCCTCCTCCGTCGTCTCCTCCTCCTCCCCCGCCTCCATGTCCTCCGGGCGGTGGTCCTTCTCCGTGACTGATGCGCGCGGGTTCCTGGAATGTAGCGGGTTGTTCGGTGATGGTAGTAGTCATGTCTGTGGGGATGGACTCAGCTAGTAATCCGAGCTGCGCTTCTTCCTCTTCTGCTTGTGCTTCGAGAATGCGAATTTCTTCTGGGTTGCTTCCCAGGGATGGGGATGGTGCTGGTGTTTTCGGGGTAGGGGAGCGGACTGGTTCTTCTTCTTGTCCGTCGATGGGGCCCCACTGGTCTCTAGTGGTGACTTCGCTTTGTAGGATGTCGAGTTTGAGGCTCGATCCGGCTGGTCGGACGACTTGTAGTTTGTAGTGGAGTGCGTCCCACTTGAGCTCTGTCCAACAGGTGTGTTCAAAGTTGAATTCTACCGGGATAAGTCCGGTTTTGCCGTCCTTGTAAGTGTAAAGGACTACGTAGCCTGGGTCTCCTTGTTCTGTCTGCCAAAAGGCTTCTTTGAGGTATTGCTTGGGGACGTTGCGTTCCCCTCTTCTGTCGATGTGATACGGTCGGAACGGAATCCAAAGGTCGCGGGTTGTTACTGCGGAAGCCACGTTGAAGGATCTTGGTCTTAATGTAACGTCTACCACGGACGTTTGCCTGACTTAGGCACTATTGTGGCGTGGGTTCCCTCGGGGATGAAACCTGTGATTGTCCGAGTGCTCGGGGAATACTGCGGGGTGAGGCCAATACGTGCCTGTAGAATCTCTGTACGTATAGAGCGTCTCTTCTACGGGGATGCCTGGAGGGGGACTGGGGACTTTGCGGATATACTCCCAGTCGAGGTTGTCGATGATGTAATAGCAATGGGTCGGACGCGCGGTGCGGGAGTTGAGATATTCGAAGACAAGATGACACGTGGTACCGGGGGGATAAGTCACGGTCGGCTGGTCTACCATTCACGAAGGAAGATGGAGATAGAGTCACGGGGATCCCTCTTGGTCTCGGAGGGATATGCCGGAGCTAGTTCACTTAGGGGCACTATGAGCCCCTAGTACAGAAGACGAGTGAAGAGTGGTATTGAAGAAGACCAAGATGGGGATCCTGGTCTGCGGTACTACAAACTTAAATACAAGTAAGGGAGCTAGTTCCAGCTCCGCTCGAACTCGTAAGTAGCCAATAGCGTAAGTAGCGTATCCTAGTAATGGAATGCGCAGTCGTTATCGTAATCCGAGACACGTACAACAATAGGGCATCAGTCAGCAAGCCAAATCACGATCACGTACAACAATAGAGGGTTATCAGTCAGCACAACACGAGGCGGTAAGATCCGAAGTCCATGACGTATTACTGCTAACGTGCCGAGTCATCACGAACACGTCAGAGTTCACAACCGGTCCGTGCAGTCCGAGACGAAACGTAACACATAGACTCATATGTCGCCAAGTTTGAGAAAGCGGTCAGGGAAGCCGGGTATCGCTTTGACGACTCCCTCGTTTTGGACAAGTTCACAAGCGGATTACCAGTGGAACTTTACAAGAATGCCTACAACTTCCACAGCCCAAACACATACGCACAATGGAAAGTAGCAGCGCTGGAGCAACAGCACAAATGGATGCACCTGCAAACGCGTTTGGGGGGACGTAAACCCCCGGGACCCGGTAAGCCGGGCAATACTTCTCTCAGAACGTTCAACGCTCCAAATCGTCCGCAGCCACGCCAGGGATGGCAGGCGTTCAGGAATCATCCGGACGCCATGGACACCACACCGGGAAGGGTCAGGGCTAGACTCGCAGGATCCAAAGAAATCGATTACGCCAAACCCCCGTACACCCAACAAGGGGGACAACCTAACCAAGGGGTCATCGATAAGAAGAACCTCCTCTGTTACAACTGTGGCAAAGCAGGCCATTTCCAAAGGGACTGCCGCCAACCGTGCCGCCCGCGTACCAACGCGAACTGGCAACCCCGTCAAGGACGAGGAGCCTTCATCGAAGAAGTCCAAAGCGTCACAGAAGAACCCCTTATCCAATTCGAAGACGATAACGGCAGCAGCCGAGGCGCCCGCGCCACCACTGATATGCCGCAAGAACGGGCGACCAGTTGGATAAACGGAGTTCGAAACCTCGACGACGAAGCCAGGGATTTGGTGGTTCGGGACCTGTTGGGGCGAGAGGATTTTCAAAGCGCCTGAACCCGACGGCCTGGGTGAGGGCATTACGGTGTAACTCTGTGTTCATAACGCGCTATCAATCTATGCATGTTCCAGTTTCATTGCGCGCAAGTTACGCCATGGCCGACAAACGAGCATTAGTGGACTCCGGAGCCACTAACAACTTCATACATCCGGACTTCGTCAAACGAATGAGGCTAGGCCTCAAAGAATTAGATCGTCATCGGAAAATCTGGAATATTGACGGCACGCACAACAAAGGGGGTAAGATCACCCACTGCGTGGATTTAGAAGTACAAACCAAAGGAACGAAGAAGGAGATGCGATTCCTGGTCACCGACGTAGGAGGAGAAGACATTATACTGGGCTACCCGTGGCTGGCAACGTTCCAACCAAACATCCAATGGGCCACGGCCACCCTAGACGAAGCTGAGTACCCAGTCGTCCTTCGCACTATCAATCCCACGAAACCCCGGATAGATCCAGTGATCGCCAGACTTGTGCTAGAAAAATTGCTATTGCCAAACAAGCAGAAGATCGAAGCACAACTAAAAAGGGAATGCGACCTCGAGGATACCCGCCTGCGCGCGACGATGTCAACAGAAATGGCCATCGAAGCGAAACAATACACGGAAGTAAAAGCAGTACCGGAAGAGTATCAGAGGCACGTCAAGATTTTCAGCGAGGAAGAGTCGAACCGATTCCCATTATCAAAGCCATGGGATCACGCAATCGACTTCAAACCAAACGCACCGGATACCATCGACTGCAAGGTCTACCCCATGAGCCAAGCAGAGGACATAGCACTCAAGGAGTGGATCGACGAACAACTGGCAAAAGGGTACATCAGACCCTCCAAATCCCCGTACGCATCATCATTCTTTTTCATCAAAAAGAAGGACGGAAAACTACGCCCCGTGCAGGACTACCGGAACATCAACAACTGGACCATACGCAACCAATACCCTCTCCCACTTATCCCAGAACTCATCGCCGACCTAAGCGGAGCGTTCATATTCACTAAGCTGGATATCCGCTGGGGATACAATAACGTCAGGATCAAAGAGGGAGACCAGGAAAAGGCGGCGTTCAAAACAAAATACGGACTCTTTGAACCAACGGTAATGTTTTTCGGATTGACAAACTCCCCGGCAACCTTCCAAACCATGATGAACGAGATCTGCAAAGACCTCATCGCATATCACGAAACAAAGGGAACGACCATCAGGGTGTATATGGACGACATAGGAATAGCAACTCGGTCAATGGAACAGGCACACATCGACGCGGTACACGACATACTGGACCTTCTGGAAGAAAACGACCTATTCCTCAAACCAGAAAAATGCATCTTCCACGCCCCGAGCATCGATTACCTGGGGGTAATCATTGAAAAGGGGGTGACACGCATGGACCCCGTCAAAATTTCGGGTATCAAAGATTGGCCAACCCCCAAAAACGTCAAACAGGTGCGATCGTTCCTAGGCTTCTGCAACTTTTACCGCGCTTTCATCCGAAATTTTGCCACGCATGCACGACCCCTCAACAAACTCACATGCAAAGACACCGAATGGACGTGGACAACCGCGGAACAAGAAGCATTCGACAAGATCAAGAAGCTCGTCACAGAAGAACCAGTACTGGCACACGCGGAACTGAAAGATCAATTCGAGCTAGAAGTAGACGCCTCGGGATTCGCGGTAGGAGCAGTGCTACTCCAACGCAAAAAGGACGGCAAGAGACACCCCATAGCCTACTACTCCAACACTCTCAGCGCGGCGGAAAGGAACTACGACATCTACGACCTAGAACTACTGGCAATCGTTAAAGCACTAAGAAACTGGCGACACTACTTGGCTGGATCGCCACACAAAATCAAAGTCTTCTCAGATCACATGAACCTCCAATACTGGCGCTCCCCACAAAAAATAAGCCGCCGAGTAGCCCGGGAAGTACTAGAACTTTCTGAATACGATATTGAAATTCACCACATCAAAGGAACGGCAAATGGAAGAGCCGACGCTCTATCTAGACGCCCAGATTACGACCAAGGAGAAGGCGATAACGACCAGGTGACAGTACTCCCAGACGAAATCTTTGTCAGGGCCGCAGCAATAGATACCACAGAAGACCCCCTCCGTATCAACGCCACCATCTCAATACAGGAAATGGAAAAGGTGAACCCAGTGTACGCTCAGGATGAAGATAAACTCCGCCCCTGGACAGACCCCCACGGATTAAAAAGGATCGAAGGCACCTGGTATAAGGACGGACAGCGCGTAGTCACCAGAGGACTCTTGGAGAAAAGAGAGCTCATCAAGAACCACCATGACCCTCCGGTATACGGACATCCGGGAATTAGCCGAACGATCAAGCTTGTGGAGCGGTACTACTGGTGGCCGGGCCTCAGGAATGAGGTCATGGACTACGTCAAAGGATGTGCCGACTGTCAACGCATCAAAGTCAACACTAGGGCCATCAAAGCGCCGTTACGCCCAATATTCCCAAAACCCGAAGCTATGCCGTTCGAAACCATCGCCCTTGACTTTATCACTAAACTTCCCGAAGCACAGGGCTGTGACACGATCCTCACGATAACGGATCATGATTGCACGAAAATGTCCCTCTTCATTCCCTGTCAGGAGGAAATCTCAGCCGAAGGCACGGCAGCGTTATACGTCAAACACGTGTTCCCACGATTCGGACTCCCAGGCAAGATCATCAGCGACCGAGATCCCCGATTCGCCTCTAAGTTCACGCGTGAACTATGCAAAATACTCGGCATCGAACAGAATATCTCCACAGCCTATCACCCCCGAACGGATGGACAATCGGAACGCACAAATCAATGGTTGGAACAATACCTGCGATTCTGGGTCAATGAAAGACAAGACGACTGGATTCACTATTTACCCATGGCTGAGTTTACCCATAACAACTGGCCCAGTGAAACCACTAAGGAATCCCCGTTCCAGCTCCTAATGGGATATAACCCTCGCGCCGATTGGACCGATAGACCCTCACCGATCCCGCAAGTGGCGCTCAGGGTCAAACAATTCAAGGAACTCCGACAGCGTGCGCAGTCACTGATGATCAAAGCGCAGCAAGGGTGGATCAAGGCCAAGGATACACCCAAATTCCAAATTGGGGACCAAGTGTGGCTAGAAGGACGCCACTTACGCACACATCAACCTACGGCGAAATTAGCAGCGCGACGCCACAGTCCCTTTAAGGTTGCTCAGGTGATGTCCGCAGTCAACTACCGTCTAGAACTTCCCACGCAGTGGCAGATACACCCAGTGTTCCATGTGGACCTCCTGACGCCTTATCGCGAAACACCCACGCACGGACCCAACTATCAACGCCCACCGCCAGATCTGGTTAGTGGCGAAGAAGAATACGAAGTCGAGAAAATTCTAGACTCTCGGCGTTTCGGCAGAAGTCGCAAACTGCAGTATTTGGTCAAATGGAAGGGGTACCCAGACTCGGACAACCAGTGGGTCGACAAGGATGACGTGTTTGCTGACGACGCGATAAGGGAGTTCAAAAATTCCAACCCCGCCAGAGAAACACATATAAGCGCAGGGAAACTCCAAGAGACGTCCCCATCTCCCCCACCTACTCATCCACCTACTCATGCGTCCCTCTTCCCCAGTCAACTTCCGCTATGTCGTCAACACCGAGCTTTCGGCACCTTACCGAGTACAGTCCACGCCATCGTCACCCCTGTCGTCTACCCTCGCCCTTCACCAGCGAGGAGATCGTCCTCCTTCCCCCGGGCCATCCCCAATTCCTTCGCCGACCCCCACTGTTTATTCCGAGACCAACCAGCCCAGCCGACTCGCCTCCCAGTACGTCCCAACCAGAGCGCCCACCCCGACGGGCGACGAACAACAAGGGTACGTTCCCAGCCGACCAGCCTCACCACCGGGACCCGACGAAGGCGGGGACCCGTACGACCCGGCGGAACGCCTCGAAGCGCATCAGTATTTACGTTACGCCACCCATCTCACCACGACACACTCGGAAACCCCCCCGCTTTGCGGACCCACCGGGGAAGCTATCACATTACCGACGCCGTATCCATCCGCGCTTCGCCGCGATCCAGAGGAGGAACCTGTGCAGGAGACCGAGAGTCGTGCGGAGACACCCCCTCCCAGGGGGTACGAGTACAACAGGGGAGTCCACTATATTCCCTTTCAGATTCGCGACGCTCAGGAACGTCTTTGGCCGGCCCGGTATACTCAGCTCATCCTCACCGCCGACCCCTTTGTACTGGCCTTCCGAGCCAATTGCAACCAGCAATACGGGAAGCCCGTCCACGCCACCCCTTACTACGACGAGCAGTCCTCTGCCCCCACTTACACCGACGACGACCTCACGTTCCTGCTCTCCGATGCAGGATTAGTCGACTCGGTCGACCAGGCGCTCCTTCATCAGAAGGATGCGACCCTCATCGCCGAAGTACACCGCTACCGCTGCATGACACTTGGGTGGCGGGCGCAGCAACATCGCGTAGCGGCGGAGCAGATGAAGCTAGAGAGGTTGGAGATAGATCGCAACAGGTGCGTCGCCCGACTCCAGCGGGCGCATGCAGTGGACCGCATCGAGAACATTCGGGCCTCGCTTCACCGCGGACCCAAAGCGGAGCAGGACGCGGAGGAGATATCCCGCATCAGGGCGTTGCGCTCCGTAGGCACCAACCCCCTCGCCGTTATGCGTGGTCAAGCTGGGGCTTGACGCTGAAAAGGGGGTGATGTTACGTTTCGTTCTCGGACTGCCCGGCCCGGTCGTGGACTCTGACGTATCCGCGATGACTCGGTGTGTCAGATGTAATGTGTCATGGACTTCGGATCTTACCGCCTCGTGTTGTGCTGACTGATGACCCTCTATTGTTGTACGTGATCGTGATTAGGCTTGCTGACTGATGCTCTATTGTTGTACGTGTTTCGGATTACGATGACGACTGCGCATTCTATTATTAGAGTACGCTACTTACGCTATTGGCTACCTACGAGTTCGAGCGGAGCTGGAACTAGCTCCCTTACTTGTATTTAAGTTCATAGTACTGTGGACCAGGATCCCCATCTTGGTCTTCTTCGAATACCACTCTTCACTCGTCTTCTGTGCTAGGGACTCGCAGCGTCCCTAAGTGAACTAGCTCCGGCATATCCCTCTGTGACCAAGAAGGGATCCCCGTGACTCTATCTCCATCTTCCTTCGTGAATGGTAGATCAGCCGACCGTAACTTACCCGCCTGGTACCACGTGTCATCTCGTCTTCGAATACCTCAACTCGCGCACCGCTCGTCCAACTCATTGCTATTACATCGTCGACAACCTCCAGTGGGAATATATTCGCAAGGTCTCAAGCCCTCCACCCAACGTCCCAGTCGAAGAGACGCTGTACACCTACAGGGACTCCACAGGCACGTATTGGCCACATCCAGCAGTCTTCCCAGAGCACTCGGACAATCACAGATTCTACCCCCGAGGGAACCCACGTCACAACAGTGCCTAAGTCAGGCAAACGTCCGTGGTAGACGTTACAGTATATAGAACGTGACCATAAAGGGGTATCCCGTATAAGGGGGTACTTTCCCATGGTCACGTGATCAAAAGTGCACGATATTTCGCGTGACTAACTAGAAACGTGATGGCAGGTCACGTGATCCACAAAAGGCGAAAATGAACGCGTCCGTGACACACAGCCCTTGACGTATTCTGTGACATCCTCTTTCATCTTAGGCCACCAGTAATGTCTTTGGATTGCATCTAATGTTTTAGCGATTCCGGCATGTCCCACAGTTGGTACGTGTAACGTCTACCACTGACATTGGCCTGACTTAGGCGTCTGTGTAACGTGGGTTCCCTTTGGGGCGGAATTGATGGTTGTCGGGGGATTTGGGAAATACTGCGGGGTGACGCTGATAGGCTCCGAGGTGATCACAATACGTATACAGGGGAAGATCGAGTGGGACGTTTGGGGGTATGGAAGGGACTTTACAGATATACCTCCAACTAGGATGATCAATGATGTAGTAAGACTTGTAAGGTCTCGCGGTGCGGGAGTTGAGATACTTGAAGACAATGTGACACATAGTACCGGATGGGTAAGTAACGGTTGGCGTATCCACCATTCACGGAGGAACTGGGGAGTAAGGTCACGGGGATCCCCCTTGGTCTCGAAGGGATATGCTGGAGCTAGTTCACTTAGGAGTTGTGCAGACTCCTAGCACAGTAGATGAGTTAGAGAGTGGTATTCGAAGAAGACCAAGATGGGGATCCTGGTCCGTAGTACTACGAGCTTGAATACATGTAAGGAAGCCAGTTCTAGCTCCGCTCGAACTTGTATGTAGCCAATAGCATAAGTAGCATAATCTATTAATAGAATGCGCAGTCCTCATCGTAATTTGGAACATGTACAACAATAGAATCATCAGTCAGCGGGGTAATCCATATCACGTACAACAATAGTGAAGCATCAGTCATCCACACACGAGGCAGTAAGATCCGAAGTCCATGACACATTACTCCTGACATGTTGGGTCATCGCAAACATGTCAGAGTCCACCACCAGGCTGGTCAGTTCGAGGACGAAACGTAACATCACCCCCTTTTCAGGTTCAAGCCCCAGCTTGACCGCGCATGACCGCGAGGGGGTTCGTGCCGAGGGATCGCATGTGGCAGATCACCTCTATCTCCTTGGTGTCTTCCTCTGCTTGAGGGCCGCGGTGAAGCGAGGACCGCTCGTTCTCGATGCGGTCGACTGCGTGAGCTCGCTGAAGTCACACGACGCACCGGTTCCTCTCGATCTCTATGCGCTCCAACTTCATCTGTTCCGCCACGACTCGATGTTGCTGTGCACGCCAGCCGAGGGTCATGCACCGGTAGCGGTGTACCTCGGCGACGAGGGTTGCATCCTTCATGTGGAGGAGCACTTGGTCAACAAAGTCCACTAGCCTGGCATTGGAGAGCAAGAACGTGAGATCATCGTCGGAGTAAGTGGGGGTCAGGGACTACTGGTCGTGGTACGGGGTGACATGCACCGGTTTTCTGTATTGTTGGTTGGATCCGGCACGGAATGCCAGGACGAATGGGTCGGCGGTAAGGATGAGTTGAGTATACCGGGTGGGCCAAAGATGTTCTTGAGCATCTCGAATCTGAAAGGGAATATAGTGTACTCCCCTGTTGAATTGATATCCCCTGGGAGGGGGAGTCTCTGGCTGATCTTCGGCCTCTGACATATGTTCCTCTTCTTGATCGTGGTGAAGCACGGATTGAGGCGGCGCCGGTAATGTGAGAGCTTCCCCGGTGGGTCTGCATAACGGGGGGGTTTCCGAGTGTGTTGTGGTAAGATGGGTGGCGTAACGTAGATACGGATGCATTTCAAGGTGTTTGGCTGGGTCATATGGATCCCCACCCTCGTCAGGCCCCAGTGGAGTTGCTGCTTGGCTGGGTAGGTAGCCCTGTTCATCGCCCGCTGGAGTAGGTGCTCTGGTGGGGACGTAGTTGCTCCCGAGTCGGCTGGGCTGGTTGCCCTCAGAATAAAGAGTGGGGGATGGCAAAGGAACTCGGGATGACAAGGTGGAAGGAGGACGACTTCCTTGTTGGTGAAGGGCGAGGGTAGACGACAGGGGTGACGGTGGCGTGGACTGTACTCAGTAAGGTGTGGATAACTCTGTGTTGACGACATAGCAGAAGTTGACTGGAGAGGAGGGACGCATGAGTAGTGGTGGTAACAGAGGAGGGAGATGGGGACGTCTCTTCGGATTTCCCTGTGCTTATATGTGTGTCCTGAGCGGGGTTGGAATTTTTGAATTCCCGAATTGCATCGTCTGCGAACACGTCATCCTTATCAACCCACTGGTTGTCCAAGTCCAGGTATCCCTTCCATTTGACCAAATACTGCAGTTTGCGACTTCTGCTGAAACACTGAGAGTCTAGAATTTTCTTGACTTCGTATTCTTCTTCGCCACTGACTAGGTCTGGTGGTGGGCACTGATGGTTGGGTCCGTGCGTGGGTGTTTCGCGGTAGGACGTAAGGAGATCCACATGGAATACTGGGTGAATCTGCCACTGCGTGGGAAGTTCTAGGTGATAGTTGACTGTGGACATCACCTGGACAACTTTGAAAGGGCCGTGGCATCATGCCGCTAGTTTCACTGTTGGTTGGTGCGTGCGTAAGTGGCGTCCTTCTAGCCATACTTGATCTCCGATTTGGAACTTGGGCGTATCTTTGGCCTTGATCCACCCCTGCTGTGCTTTGATCATCAGTGACTGCACACGCTGGCGGAGTTCCTTGAACTGTTTGACCCTGAGTGCCACCTGCGGAATTGGCGATGGCCTATCAGTCCAATCAGCATGAGGGTTGTATCCCATGAGGAGCTGGAATGGGGATTCTTTAGTGGTTTCACTGGGCCAATTATTATGCGTGAACTCAGCCATCAGGAGGTAGTGGATCCAGTCGTCTTGTCGTTCATTGACCCAGAATTGCAGGTATTGTTCTAACCACTGATTGGTGCGTTCAGATTGTCCGTCGGTGCGGGGATGGTAGGCGGTGGAGATATTCTGCTTGATGCCGAGGATTTTGCATAATTCGCATGTGAACTTTGATGCGAATCGTGGGTCTCTGTTGCTGATTATCTTGCCGGGTAATCCGAATCGAGGGAACATGTGTTTTACGTACAGGGTGGTGGTCCCTTCTGCCAATATCTCTTCTTGGCAGGGGATGAACAGGGACATTTTTGTACAGTCGTGGTCCGTTATCGTGAGGATTGTATCACAGTCTTGTGCCACCAGGAGTTTGGTAATGAAGTCAAGGGCGATAGTCTCGAATGGCATCGCTTCCAGTTTGGGGAATATTGGGTGCAGTGGCGCTTTGATGGCCCTGGTGTTGACCTTGATTCTTTGGCAGTCAGCGCAACCCTTGACGTAGTCCATAACTTCTTGGCGTAGTCCAGGCCACCAGTAATATCATTCTACGAGTTTGATGGTGCGGCTGATTCTGGGGTGTCCGTATACAGGAGGGTCATGGTGTGTTTTGATAATTTCGCGTTTCTCATGGAGGCCTCCAGTAACGGCGCGCCTTCTGTCTTTGTACCATGTGCCCTCGATCTTTTTGAGGCCATGTGGGTCTACCCATGGGCGTATCTTGTCAGCATCTTGTGCATATATCGGGTTGATCTTTTCCATCTCTTGTACGGATATGGTGGCGTTGAGTCCGAGTGGGTTGTCAGTGGTATCCAGTAGTGTGGCTTGAACGAAGACTTCGTCTGGCAGCACTGTCACATGTTCGTTGTCCCCTTCCCCTTGGTCATAGTCTGGGCATCTAGATAAGGCGTCAGCTCTTCTGTTTGCTGTCCCTTTGATATGGTGAATCTCGATGTCATACTCGGAGAGTTCTAGTACTTCCCATGCTACTCGACAGCTTATCTTTTGTGGGGAGCGCCAGTATTGTAGGTTCATATGATCCGAGAAGACTTTGATCTTGTGGGGGGATCCTGCCAGATAGTGGTGCCAGTTTCGGAGTGCCTTTACAATTGCTAGGAGTTCCAGGTCGTAGATGTCGTAGTTCCGTTCTGCCGCACTGAGAGTGTTTGAGTAGTATGCAATAGGATGTCTTTTACTGTCCTCTTTGCGTTGGAGTAGTACTGCTCCTATTGCAAAACCTGATGCATCTACTTCCAGTTCGAATTGTTCTTCTAGGTTGGCGTGTGCGAGTACCGGTTCTTCCGTGACGAGTTTCTTGATCTTCTCAAACGCTTCCTGTTCCATTGTCGTCCATGTCCATTTGGTGTCCTTGCGTGTTAGTTTGTTGAGTGGTCTTGCATAGGTGGCAAAATTTCGAATGAAAGCACGGTAAAAGTTGCAAAAGCCTAGGAAGGATCGCACCTGTTTGACGTTCTTTGGGATGGGCCAGTCTTTGATGCCGGAAATTTTGACGGGGTCCATGCGAGTCACCCCCTTTTCAATGATTACCCCCAGGTAATCGATGCTGGGAGCGTGAAAGATGCATTTCTCTGGTTTGAGGAAGAGGTCGTTTTGCTCTAGTAAGTCCAGTATGTCGTGTACCACGTCGATGTGTGCTTGTTCTGTAGACCGTGTAGCGATGCTGATGTCGTCCATGTATACTCTAATGATCGTCCCTTTCTTTTCGTGATGGGCAATGAGGTCCTTGCAGATTTCGTTCATCATGGTTTGAAAGGTAGCCAGGGAGTTGGTTAGCCCGAAGAACATTACTGTGGGTTCGAAGAATCCGTAACACGTCTTGAACACCGCCTTTTCCTGGTCTCCCTCTTTGATGCGCACATTGTTATATCCCCAGCATATATCGAGCTTGGTGAATATGAAAGCTCTGCTAAGGTCGGCGATAAGTTCGGGTATGAGAGGGAGTGGGTATTGGTTGCGTATGGTCCATTTGTTGATATTCCGGTAGTCCTGTACTGGGTGTAGTTTTCCGTCCTTCTTTTTAATGAAGAAGAAGGATGATGCATATGGGGATTTGGAGGGTCTGATGTATCCTTTAGCTAGTTGTTCATCGATCCATTCCGTCAACGCTTTGTCCTCTGCTTGGCTCATTGGATATACTTTGCAATCGATGGTGTCTGGAGCATCTGGTTTGAACTTGATGGCGTGGTCCCATGGTTTGGAAAGAGGGAAACAATGAGATTCTTCTTCGCTGAAGATCTTGACGTGTTGTTGGTATTCTTTGGGAATCGCTTTCTTCTCCGTGTATTGTTGGGCTTCTATAGCTAGTTCCGTAGATGCGGTTGCTTGGAGTCATGTCACTTCCAGGTCACATTCTTGTCACAGTTCTTCTTCCATGCGTATTTTGTCAGGTACTCCTAGTATTTTCTGGAGTATGAGTCGGGCGATGACGGGATCTATGCATGGCTTGGTGGGGTTGATCGTACGAAGTACAACAGGATACTCAGCTTCGTTTAGTGTGGCTGAAGCCCACTGAATATCGGGTTGGAACGTAGCCAGCCAGGGGTATCTGAGGATGATGTCTTCCCCTCCTATGTTGGTAACAAGGAATCTCATATCCTTTTTGACTCCTTTGGTTTCGACTTCTAGATCCACGCAGTGGGTTATTTTGCCCCCTTTGTTGTGCATGCCGTCAATGTTCCAGATCTTTCGATGACGGTCTAATTCCTTGAGACCTAGCCTCATTCTTCTTGCGAAGTCCGGATGAATAAAGTTGTTAGTGGCTCCGGAGTCCACTAGTGCTTGTTTGTTGGCCATGGCGTAACTTGCGCGCAATGAAACTGGAACATGCATAGATTGATAGCGCGTTATGAACACAGAATTACACCATAATGCCCTCACCCAGGCTGTTGGGTTCAGGCACTTTGAAAATCCTCTCACCCCATTAGGTCCCTGACCACCAAGTCCCTGGCTTCTTCATCAAGGTTTCGAACTCCATTTATCCAGCTGGTCGCCCGTTCTTGCGGCATCTCAGTGGTGGTGCAGGCGCCGCAGCTACTGCCGCCGTCGTCTTCAAATTGTATCAGGGGTTCTTTGTGCATGCTTTGTACTTCTTCAATGAAAGCCCCACGTCCTTGGCACGGTTGCCAGTTCGCGTTGTTGCGCAGGCGGCGGGGCTGGGAGCAGGTGCATTGCATGTGTCCAAGTTTCCCGCAGTTGAAACAGGCGACGTTCTTCATGTCTATTACTCCTCGATTTGGTTGTCGTCCTCCTTGGGCCATGTAGGGTGGTTTGGCGTAATTGATCTCTTCTGACCCAGCAAGGTGAGCTCTCACCCATCCCGGGGTGGTGTCCATGGCATCTGGGTGATTCCGGAACGTCTGCCATCCTTGGTGTGGTTGCTGCTGTGGGCGGTTTGGAGCGTTGAAAGTCCTCAGGGAGGTGTTGTTTGGCTTACCGGGCCCCGGGGGTTTACGTCCCCCCAAACGCGTTTGTAGGTGCATCCACTTGCGCTGTTGCTCCAGCGCGGCTACCTTCCACTGGGCATAGGTGTTTGGGCTATGGAAGTTATATGCGTTTTTGTATAGTTCAACCGGGAGTCCACTGGTGAATTTGTCGAGGACGAGTGAGTTGTCGAAGCGATACCCTGCCTCTCGTACTGCTTTCTCGAATTTGGCGACATAAGAGTCAATGTCTTGTCCTTCCATTCTGAACCCCTTCTGGAGGTCTTGTTGCGTGCGTTCTTTTTCAAGGGTGTCGGCAAATGTGTTGCGGAAGCTGAGTTCGATAGCTTCCCAGATCCACTTGTCGTATGGTCCGTGCTTGACCTTATACACCTTGACCCACCTGGTAGTGGATAAAACCCACTCATTGACGTGTTCTCCTTGGATGTAAGTGAGGAAGATCAGTGCTTTGCGGTAGGGAAGGGTGAACGCAGGGTTATCATAGTTGGTCTCAACAAACAATTCCCATTGGGTGAGGAATTGTTGCACCTTGGTGCGGTCTCCAGTGAACACTAGAGGTTCTTTGCCCATGAACTTCTCAGGCTTGGTTCCACTTGATACGTTTGGTCCGGCGAAAAGAGGTCCTCCAGGATCTCCTCCTCCGTCGTCTCCTTCTCCTCCTCTGCCATGTCCTCCAGGCGGTGGTCCTTCTCCGCGACTGATACGCACGGGTTCCTGGAACGTGGTGGGTTGCTCGGTGATCGTGGTGGTCATGTCTGTAGGGATGGACTCAGCTATTAATCCCAACTGGATTTCTTCTTCTTCGGCTTGGGCTTCGAGGATACGAATGTCCTCTGGGTTACTGGCGAGTGATGGGGATGGTGCGGGTGTCTTGGGTGTAGGTGATCGGACAGGTTCTTCTTCTTGTCCGTCGAGAGGGCCCCACTGATCCCTTGTAGTTACTTCACTTTGTAGGACGTCTAGTTTGAGGGTTGAACCGGCGGGTCGGACAACTTGTAGTTTGTAGTGGAGGGCGTCCCACTTGAGTTCAGTCCAACAGGTATGTTCGAAGTTGAATTCTACAGGAATAAGTCCTGTGGTGCCGTCCTTGTAAGTATATGAGACGACGTAACCTGGGTCTCCTTGTTCGGTCTGCCAAAATGCTCCTTTGAGATACTGCTTGGGGATGTTGCGTTCTCCTCTTCTGTCAATATGATACAGTCAGAATGGGATCCAAAGATCTCGGGTTGTTACTGCTGTGGAAGCCACGTTGAAGGATCTTGGTCTTAATGTAACGTCTACCACTGACGTTGGCCTGACTTAGGCATCTGTGTAACGTGGGTTCCCTTTGGGGCGGAATCGATGGTTGTCGGGGGATTCAGGAAATACCGCGGGGTGACGCTGATAGGCTCCGAGGTGATCACGATACGTATACAGGGGAAGATTGAGTGGGACATTCGGGGGTATGGAAGGGACTTTACGGATATACCTCCAACTAGGATGATTGACAATGTAGTAAGACTTGTAAGGTCTCGCGGTGCGGGAGTTGAGATACTCAAAGACGATGTGACACGTAGTACCGGATGGGTAAGTAATGGTCAGCGTATCCACCATTCATGGAGGAACTGGGGAGTAAGGTCACGGGGATCCCCCTTGGTCTCAAAGGGATATGCCGGAGCTAGTTCACTTAGGAGTCGCGCAGACTCCTAGCACAGTAGATGAGTTAGAGAGTGGTATTCGAAGAAGATCAAGATGGGGATCCTGGTCCGTAGTACTACAAGCTTAAATACATGTAAGGAAGCCAGTTCTAGCTCCACTCGAACTTGTATGTAGCCAATAGCATAAGTAGCGTAATCTACTAATAGAATGCGCAGTCCTCATCGTAATTCGGAACACGTACAACAATAGAATCATCAGTCAGCGGGGTAATCCATATCACGTACAACAATAGTGAAGCATCAGTCATCCACACACGAGGCAGTAAGATCCGAAGTCCATGACACATTACTCCTGACACATCGGGTCATCGTGAACACATCAGAGTCCACCACCGGGCCGGTCAGTTCAAGGACCAAACGTAACAGTACGTCGTGAAATGATGAAATCACCCCCTGTTTTAAGTCCACATCGTCCACAATGACCAGGCAGGAATCGCAGAAGAAGAGAGGACCATCCTGTTGAGCTGCACCCGAATCCACAAGGGGTTGGAGTTCCATGTGTCATGTAAGTTGGGCAGTTTGGAGGCGATCATTGAGGGAACAGATCGAGATAAGATCAACAAAGAGGGACAGAGGCAATACAACAATGTTGTCATTGTCTGAGGGATCTTCTGGGGTGAAAGACGGATGTCAAGATAGGGGGTCAGCTTGGAGGAGATGTCTGGGGCAATGCACTAGATGCAAGTCGTAATCGGCAAGGACATTAACTAATTGAGCAACACAATGACTGATCTTCTGAGGGTGTTTATAGTGGAGAAGATTTGTGTGATCGATATAGACAGTGATCGGAAAGGGGCTTCCTACTAAGAGATGTTGCCAGTGTTCGAGACCCCTAATCAAGGCTAGGAATTCCCTGTCATAGACATCATAGTTTCTCTCCACATCTGTGATGGTACGAGAGAGGTAACCGACGGCTTGTGGTTTTCCTTGTGAATCCTTTTGGGTGAGAATGGTGCCAAGTGCGAAGGCCGATGCATCTGTTTGTATTTCATAGGGTGCTTTTGGATCTGGTTGTCGTAATGCTGGATGACTTGTCGTGACAGTTAGCAACTTTGCCAGTGCGGTCGTATGCTCATCTGTCCACTGGAAAGGTATGTCTTTCTTCAATAAGTTATTTAGTGGTCTCGCAATCGAGGCGAAATTCGGAATAAATGGTCTTTGATAATTTAATACCCCCAGTGTCGACCAGACTTGCCTGACCGTAGTCAGTTCCCGGGGCCAGTCCTTGAGCCCACTGACCTTATCTTGTCCCATACGAATGATTCCACGATTGATGGTCATGCCCAGGTAGTCGATTTCTTACGTTTCAAACGTGCACTTAGACAGCTTCAAGAAGTAGCTCTCTTTTTTGAAGACGTCCAATACTTGACCGATGATTAATTGATGTCGATCGTGATTGTTCTCCATAGCAATGAGTACGTCATCCATATAGATGTAGAGTTCACCTGGGTACCTATCCAAAAGATGTCGGAACATTCGATTCATTGCTCTAGAGAAAGTAGCCGGAGAATTCGTCAAGCCAAAGAACATAACCATCAGCTCGAATAGTCCAAGAGGCGTTTTGAAGGCAGCTTTCCACTGATCCCCATCTTTGATGTGGATATTATTATATCCCCATCAAATGTCAAATTTTGTGAAAAGACTCTTATTCCTGAGCGAGGTCAAGATGCTTTCAATGAGCGGCAAGGGGTATTCATCTCGGATAGTCCATGGATTTAAGGCCTTGTAATCTTGTACAGGTCGGAGTTTACTGTCCTTTTTCTTGATGAAGAATATAGGAGACACGTAAGGGGACTTAGATTCCCATATATAGCCTTTGTTTAGTTATTTGGACAAGAAAGCACGAAGGTGTTCCATTTCAGAAGGGTTCATAGGATACAATTTAGTACCAAGGTTAGGTGGGGCTCCTTCTTTCAGCACGATGGCGTGATCATCTTCTCAGCTCGGAGGGAACCTTTGTGCGGCTTGTTCTGAAAACACCACAGCATATTCCGAGTAAACGTCCGGGAGTTTCATTTCTTCATTGGCTCCACTACCACTCACTATAGCCATTTTCTGGGCGACCATTTCGTTGATTTGTGTCACGGTCGGGACTTTACGGATGGACTATGCGATACGGAGTTGAAGTGGACTCTTACTATATGGTTATGACTACGATAGTAAGTAGGAATTAGTCATGGACTTGATCATCGCACGTTGTGCTAGCATGTGATTGCTAGCATGACTCATTACTAGTACAGTGGTAGTAGGGTTCGAGCTACTTATGCTACAGGATATCGGACTCATAGAGGAGCTTTAAAGCTACCTCTTACATGTATAAATAGTGGCCTTAGAAGACCAAGACACGCCATCTTGGTCTTCTTCACAATACCACTCATCTCCTCTTCTATTTGGACCTTCGTGTCTTGGACCTCCAGTTCTCCTTGACCTTCGAGTCTAAGGACATCGCCATTCTACTTCATCAAGTCTTCGTAGCCTTGATCTTAACTCTCAAGTCCCTCTGGGTGGCACTAGTGGTCTTCCAAGGAATCATCTGCACCTACATACATTACATCGAGACTTGCTAAGTTGTGAACACCTCAGTACGAGTCCAAGTCAGACTGACGCAGTGGTAGCGTTACAATTTGAGTCCCTTTCTGTCCTAGTTTGAAAGGTCCTCCTTCATACGTTCTTCTACTCCAGTCGATGACCGGCTTCCTTTGTTCAAACCATGGGAGTCTGAGTATAGCCCTGCAAGACCCAAGATTAGTGACGAAGAAGTTTATGGTTTGTTGCTCTTCCCCGTCCCAGAGAGTAAGGAGACACTGATGCGTCAGAGCTCCATTTGCATTGATCGTTCCATCTGCATTTCACATGTTGATTCGTTCAACCGGGGTTGTCACCAGCCCAAAGCATTTTACAGCGCTTTCATCGATGAAGTTTCCAGAAGCTCCCGTATCAAGAAGGACATTGATCTTTTGATTAGAACCGATAATTTCCATGTGGAAGGTGAGTGAATTGTCTTTCGTACTCTGAAGGGCATTGATGGCTTCCTTGTAACGCTACCACTTGCGTTAGTCCAACTAGGACATGTATGAGGGCGTTCACGACTTAGCGAGTCTTGTTGTATCGCAGCAAAGTACGAAGGATCCCTTGGTAAATGACTAACGCCATCCAAAGGGCCCGAAGGGTTAAGACTAGGACAACAAGTATCTGCGGACGCGAAATGGTGACAAGCCTTAGACTCGAAGGTCAAGGGTAGCAAATGACTCGAGACGCGAAGGTCCGAAGAGAGGAGATTTAGAAGTGGTATTATGAAGAAGACCAAGATGGCGTTTCTTGGTCTTCTAAGGCCACTATTTATACATGTGAGAGGGAGCTTTGAAGCCCCTCTATGAATCCGATATCCTGTAGCGTAAGTAGCTTGAACCCTACTACCGCTATCCTAGTAATGAGTCATACTAACAATCACATGCTAGTACGACGTGTGGTGACTAAGTCCATGACTAATTTCTACTTACTATCGTAGTCATAACCGTATAGTAAGAGTTCACCGTGCCTTTGTATCGTGTGTCTGTCCGTTAAAGTCCCGAGCGTGACATCACCCCCTTTTCAGCCGCGGCGCCCACGACGCCGGTGAAGGCAAGGGCCCGACATCCAACCCGCCTGTACCTCTTCAATTCGCTCTAGTGCGTTAGCCATCTCGAGTTGGAACTTACTCTGCCCCAACTCTGCCTTGACTCCTCCAAGCGCGGCGGCGAGTTGGTGGAGCTGTTGCTCTATCCTCTCGGCCTCGTACACGTAGGCCCAGTGGCGGTTGTTACGCTCCAGCGGGCGTACCTTCCGGAGTTCGGCACTTGACGGGAAACTTGGGGGTTCTTGCGGTATCACGGTGGCGACCAAGACTTTGACCGGTCTATCTTCCAGTCGGATTCTCGAGATCTTGGGATTTGCTGAGTTCTTCTAAGGTTTGGACAATACCGTAGGCGATAACGGCAAGGAGATGCGTAACGCGGGTGGCAAAGAAGAAGAGAAGGACGTGCTCAAGCAAAGGAGACAGGATCGGAGAGGGGATAACTATACAGGGGCTGCCTGTATCTGCTTCGGTCTACTTGTAGGCTGGTAGAATACAAGAAGTCAAGCTGAGGGATATCAGCGAGACTGGGGTGCTACTTATATACTTCCAAGGGGCTTTCAAGCTCAGCTTGGAGTCCGAAACCTAGTACGTATCGTCCAATCGTAAGTAAAACAACACGAGTCAGGGGCATACAGTCACAAGGTCAACAATGAGGCAAAGGTGAAACAGGGTCAGAAGTCCATCAATCAGTGGCTGAAACATACAACTCCTGGGTGCATCAAGCCACAGGCACAATCAGACAATCCATCAGAAACTAGGAACCATACAGTCCATGAGGCAGATCCAATCACGATCCAGGCACAAGCTCATCTGGATCCTTCTGGTGCGAGTCTAGACCAGGTCACGTGCCAGGGTCATGTGACGGGCGCTTGACATCTTCTTTGGCTATTCCCAAGGTGCTTGCCAGCCCGGGTCACGCTCGTAATGCAAGATGTTTCCAGGGTCGATACCCTCGCTTCTGGTGGCTGCAACCCATTTGGCGCGGTACTGCTCGGCGGTGCTGCACAAGTCTGCACTTGACGCGCGGGGTTCAGGGCGCAACGTAACACGGTGAACCTCCGCCTTGAGGCTAATGTCGTGGAGCTCGCCGATCGCGTGATCGAGGCGAGGGCGGTCGTGGTAACCGCCAGTGAAGAGGCTCATGTCCTCCTGCGGGTACTGCTCCTTCCCCGTGGCCTTGACATGGGGCTCGGCGTAGAGAGGCTGCGAGTAGACCTTCTCGCTGTCCTCGATGAGTCCTAGCACGATGGGGTCCGAGCCCATGATGACTTGGACATACGCGGCCTGGCGCGTGCGTCCTTGTCTGTCATTGATGGGGTAGTGGATAAAATCCTCCCCGTGGTTGTATCGGTACCCGTGGGGTGGCGGCCCCAGGGTTGCGTGTCGTAGTCGGAATAGGGGAAATGGAGGGGGTGCGTCGGCTCGCACGCCACCTCGGTACAGAGGGTGCCCGAGGGTGTCGCAGGCGTAGGGGGTTTCGGTGGGGTCGTCAGTATCCGTGGCAGTGGAGATGAGAGGATGCTCAGCTGGATAGTTGTCCGCTAAGCTTCCTCGGACCTGCTCGAGGATTGTCTCCTCGCCTCTTGCCGCTCCTTCCTCTCCCGCATCCACTCTTGTCGCCTCCAAAGGGCTTCTCGCTGTCGTTCGGCCGCCTTCCTCAGCTGTTCCCTCTGCCAATCCTCCGCCACCTGCCTCCACCATTGCTCCTTCCACCGCTCCCAATCGACCGTTGCTTGCGTCTTGGACCTCTTCTTCGGTTCGGTACTTGACTCGTACTTGGAGAGGTCGAGGTGAGGGAGGTGCAGACTCTGGGAGAGCTGCGCGAAGCCGATCAACCTCAGCCGTCGTGAAAGGGACCTCGTTGATACGCTGTCCGTCTTGGGAGAGGATCCACCAGGTGGCAGGGTTGCTGGTTCCATCGGCGTAGCTGGCCGGGATGGTGGATTGAAGGGCGTCGGAGAGTTCTTGATAGGTGACGGGGCCCGTGTTACGGGCAACTCGAGTGATGGCCTCGGCGGCAGAGGGAATGGACATTGTGGAAATAGTGGAGTGGAGGAAGCCAGGATTGATGTGAGGAGAGGGCGATGGGGTTTGCTGCCATGTTGGTGCGGTTCTTAAGCGATGCTCGTGTCGGGGATTCAATGATTGATACTCAGCTATAGCCTCGTCTGCAAATACGTCATCCTTATCAACCCACTGGTTCTCCGAGTCTGGATACCCTTTCCATTTGATTAGATACCGCAGGCACTTCCTCCTGCCGGAGAGCCGATGGTCCAGAATCTTCTCAACCTCGTATTCCTCTTCTCCTTCTACCAAATCGGGTGCTGGGTGCTGGAAATTTTCTCCGTGCATGAGCATCTTGCGATAGGGCGTGAGAAGATTGATGTGGAACACGGGGTGGATGCTCCATTGCGTGGGAAGCTCCAGTTGATAGTTTACCGGTGATAGAACTCGTGTGATTTTGAAGGGTCTGTGTCTTCTAGCTGCTAGTTTGGGAGTTGGCTGATTGGTCCTCAGATGGTGTCCTTCCAGCCATACGTAATCTCCGAGTTGGAATTTTGGGGTGGTTCGATGTTTGACCCACATAAATTGCGCCTTCTTGATGAGCTCGTGGGCTTCTTTTCGGGCTTCTCGGAATTGTTCCAGCCTCGTGGTGACCTGTGGGATCGGAGAGGGCTTGTCGAGCCAATCAGCGCGTGGGTCATATCCCATTAGGAGCGAGAATGGGGACTTCCTTGTTGCCTCGTGGGGCCAGTTATTGTGAGCGAATTCTGCTATCGGTAGGAATGCCGCCCAGTTGTCCTGTCGTTCATTAGCCCAGAATCGGAGATATTGTTCTAGCCATTGATTTGTCCTTTCCGACTGTCCATCCGTTCAGGGATGGTACGCTGTGGAGATGTTTTGTTTGATCTCTAGTATTTTGCAGAGTTCCCTCGTGAATTTCGACGCGAATCGAGGGTCTCTGTCACTGATGATCTTCGAGGGGAGTCCGAATCTTTTGAAGACATGAGTCACGTAAAGTCCTGCGGTTTCTTCGGCTGAAATTTCTTCGTTACAGGGTATGAATATGGATGCCTTGGTACAGTCGTGATCTGTTACGGTAAGGATGGAGTCATAACCTTGCGATACGGGAAGCTTAGTGATAAAATCGAGGGCTATAGTTTCGAATGGTAACGCATCTTCCTTCGGGATTATAGGCATCAACGGGGCCTTTGTTGGGCGTGTGTTGACTTTGTGTCTCTGACATTCGGCGCACCCCTGGACGTAGTTTTTCACGTCTAGTTTCAATTCCGGCCACCAGTACCGTCGTTCCACCAGTCGTATGGTTTTTGCGATTCCCGGGTGTCCATGTACTGGTGGATCGTGATGGGCGGATATGAGTTCTCATTTCTCGTCTAACGATCCCGTAATGACGTACTTTCCTTGTCGGTACCACGCTCCGTCGACATGCTTTAGTTGGTGTGGGTCTACCCAATAGCGGAGTGTGATTTCGGTTTGTGGTGGTTGTTGGGCGGCTTGTACCATTGTGACCCTCGCAAATACGTCTTCTGGCAGAACCACGACATTTTCGTTGTCTTTTTCTCCTTGATCGTAGTCTGGTCTTTGTGACAGGGCGTCAGCTCTGCCGTTTTTCTTTCCTGGGATGTGGTGAATTTCGAAATTGTATTCCATCAGTTCGAGTACTTCCCAGGCTACTCTCCGGCTTATCTTCTGCAGGAGTTTCCAGTATTGGAGATTCATATGGTCTGAGTAGATCTTGATTTTATGTGGGGATCCGGCTAGTAACGGTCTCCAGTGTCTGAGTGCCTTGACGATGGCGAGGAGTTCCAAGTCATAGATGTCGTAGTTTCTCTCGGCTTCATTCAGGGTGGCTGAATAATATCCGAGGGGATGCTTTTTGCCGTCTTCTTTCCTTTGAAGTAGTACCGCTCCAGTCGCGAACCCTGACGCGTCTACCTCTAGTTCAAATGGGTCGTCCAGCTTTGGGTGAGCTAGTACTGGTTCTTCCGTTACTAAGGACTTGAGTTTCCTAAAGGCTTCATCTTCTTCGTCTGTCCATCTCCATTCCGTGTCCTTCCTCGTGAGTTTGTTGAGGGGTTTGGCGTGTGTGGCGAAGCCGCGAATGAAGAGTCGGTAAAAATTGCAGAAGCCCAGGAATGAGCATACGTCACGGACCTTTGTTGGCGTGGGCCAGTCCTTGATGCCAGAAATTTTTACCGGGTCCATGCGTGTTACCCCCTTTTCAAGGATTACCCCCAGGTAATCCATTCGCGGCTTGTTGAAGAGGCATTTTTCGAGTTTGAAGTAAAGGTCGTGGTCCATTGTGACTTGTAATACTTCGCGTACCACTTCTTCGTGTTCTTTTTGTCCTGCCGGGTCTCTTGTAGCTATGCCGATGTCGTCCATGTAGACTCGTATGATGGTGCCCTTTTGTTCGTGTTTTGCAATAGTGTCTCGGTATATGGTGTTCATCATGGTTTGGAAGGTTGCCGGCAAGTTGGTGAGTCCGAAATACATGACTGTGGGCTCGAAGAGTCCGTACCGTGTTTTAAATGCTGCTTTGTGTTCGTCTCCTTCCCGTATCCTTACATTGTTGTATCCCCATCGTACGTCAAGTTTGGTGTAGGTGTGCGCTTGACTGAGATCCGTGATGAGGTCGGAGATGAGAGGGAGAGGATATTGGTTGCGAATGGTGACCGCATTGATCTTTTGGTAGTCTTGTACTGGTCGTAGTTTCCCATCCTTTTTCTTGATGAAGAAAAAGGATGATGCATAAGGAGATTTGGAGGGGCGTATGTATCCTTTCTTGAGTTTTTCGTCCAAGAATTCTTTGAGTTTGCTGTCCTCTTCTTGTGTCATGGGGTAGACCTTGCAGTCGATCACCGATGGCGTGCCCTCTTTAAACTCGATTGCGTGATCCCATGGTCGAGAAGGGGGGAATCGGTTGGATGCTTCTTCATTGAAGATCTTTGCGAACTGTGCATAAGCTGGGGGGAGTTCTACTCTATCATGGAATTGCTTAGCTTCGATGGCCAGTTCCGTTGCGGTGGTGCGGAGATGACTTTCTTCTTCTAGTTCTTCGATGATGTCCCTCTTTTCTTCTTCCGAGATGGTAGTTCCTATGACGTGGTGTTCCTTACTGGGGTTGATTGATCGGATGACTATTGGTAGCATCTTCTCGTGTATGGTGGCGTATCTCCAGTTGATCGTTGGTTCGTAAGCGGCTAACCAGGGATATCCAAGTACTAGGTCTTCATTTCCTAAATCGGTGACTAGGAAACGCATTTTTTGCCGTTGCTGGTTAGTTTGAACGTCGAGGTCTATGAAGTGAGTGATACTGCCCGCTTTGTTTTCCGTATTGTCTATATTCCATATTTTCCTTGGACGTTCGAGTGTTTGCAGTCCGAGACCCATTCTTTTGGTGAATGAGGGACGTATGAAGTTATCTGTCGCTCCTGAGTCTACCAATGTTTTGATGTCGGCCATAGCGTAATTCATGCGGATCGAGACTGGAATTCGAAGAGATCGATAGCGAGTCATGATTACAGAATTACAATTGACTGCCCTCACCCAGGCCGATGGGTTCAGGCATTCTGAAAACCCTCCTTTCCCCACATTTCTTGGAGGATGAGGTCCTTCACATCATCTGTTTCTCCAGCCACTCCTGCCAACCAATCCTTCGCTCGTTGTTGCGGAGGTGCCGTATTAACTGCCCGGACTTGTGCTGGGGCTTCTTCTTGCGTGTAATAGTCGGTTTCGGTCATTCGACTAGTGGTTGCTCGTTTGCGTGGCTGTGGGCAGTTTCGTGAGAAGTGTCCAGTCTGGTTGCAGTTGTAGCAGATAACTGTCCTCATGTCCCGGGGTGGAGGTCCTCCTCCTCGTCCGTATCCCCCTCGTTGTGGCCTTGGGACGAAGGGCCTGTTTGCGTCTCCTACTTCCGCTACTCTTGCGCGTGTTCTGTCTGCTGATGTGTCCATTGCGTTTGGATCGAATCTGGGCGGTGGTGGTCCTCTTGGTGGGCCCCAATTGGGGGGGTGTGTGGTCTCCAACGGGGTTGTGCGGATGAAGGAGGCGTCTTGCTTTTGAAGTTATCGAGTCGTGCCTTCATATGGATATATTGTTTTTGTCGGCATAGGGCACATCTCTTCCAGTCTTCGAAGGTGTGGGGTTCGTCTAGCTCGTACACCTTCATGAATAGGGCTCGTGGTAGCCCCGCCGTGAATCGATCGATGGTTTGTCGATCGTTCAGGTTATAGTGAGCTTTTCTTGCCAGGCGTTCGAACTGAACCACATACGCGTCAATGTCTTCTCCCGTCATCTTAATCCCTTTCTGGAGTTCGGCTTGGGCTTGTTCTTCTTCCAGAATGTTGGAGAATCGTTTGGCGAACTTGGTGGCGATGTGATTCCACAGGGTTTGGGAGTATTGACTTACTCCTCTCCATACTTCTTGGTTTAACCATTCGAGCATAGTCAGCGTCCATTCGCTTACGTTGACTCCTTTGACGTATCCGAGGAAGAGGAGTGATCTTCGATATTCATTTTGCATGATGGGGGCGTCCAGGTTCATCCCCCAGTATACGTGCCATTGTGTCAAAAAGGCTTCGTATTTAGTACGGTCTCCGTCGTATACTGTCGGCGGTTCACCTGATAGTCTGTCTGATCCGTGTCCTCCGCCTCCTCCTAGTCCGGGAGGAGGTCCTCCTCCTGGTGGTCCCGGCGGTCCTTCTCCTCCTGGTGGTCGTCCTCCTCCTGGGAATCCTCCCCCTGTGGGTCCTTGCCCTGGAAATCCTCCTGGTAGCCCACCGGGTGGTGGCGGTGGTCCTGTTGGTGGATCCGGCTGGTCCGGGCCTATTGCTCTGAATAGAGCAGCGTCGTCTGCCGTCATTCTGTGACCCGTGGAGGGGTTTATGGGGTTGAGGATAGCCTTGGCTTCTTCTCTGATACGTCGTACTTCTTCTATGGTTTGGACTTCTGTAACCGTAGCCATGGGACTTCTGATGTGAATTTCTTCTGGGACTGTAAT
This sequence comes from Lactarius vividus, assembly GCA_021527035.1. NCBI lineage: Eukaryota > Fungi > Basidiomycota > Agaricomycetes > Russulales > Russulaceae > Lactarius > Lactarius vividus. The sequence continues at coordinate 22,712 of JAKELG010000170.1, read as the reverse complement.
GTGTAAGGACTCAGCTATGTGGGCTAGTAGGCTCGAGTCGTCTCCTGTTCCTGGTCATACTTCGCTTTCCATTGCGGTGTGTTCTTCTATTAGTTCTTCATGACTTGATTCTGAGGGTGCTTGTTCCCTTGGTTGTTCTTCTTCGCTTTCGTCGCTGCTGTCTCCGTCAAGTGATCCCCAGTTGTCTCCGTGAAGTTCTCTTGAGTCAATGTCGCAACGATAGTGCCTTCCTGCTGGTCTGACGACGTCCCACTGATTGTCTATCGGGTTCCACGTAATTTCCGTCCAGCAGAAGTTGGAGTAGTTAAACTCAACTGGTCGGTATCTGATAGCTTCTCCCGGAAAGTCGACGAAGTATCCGGTATCTCCTCTGTACTCTCTCCACCTAGCTGCTCCTAGAAATCATCATGGTACCGATCGTTCTCCTCTTGTTTCGAGGGTATAGGGTCGGAAGTTTCTCCACTGGTCTCTTGTGGTGAACGCCACGGTTAGGGGATCTTGGTCTTAATGTAATGCTACCACTTGCGTTAGTCCAACTAGGACACATATGAGGGTGTTCACAACTTAGCGAGTCTCGTTGTATCGCAGCAAAGTACAAAGGATCCCTTGGTAAACGACTAACGCCGTCCAAAGGGCCCGAAGGGTTAAGACTAGGACAACAAGTATCTGCAGACGCGAAATGGTGACAAGCCTTAGACTCGAAGGTCAAGGGTAGCAAATGACTCGAGACGCGAAGGTCCGAAGAGAGGAGATTTAGAAGTGGTATTATGAAGAAGACCAAGATGGCGTTTCTTGGTCTTCTAAGGCCACTATTTATACATGTGAGAGGGAGCTTTGAAGCCCCTCTATGAATCCGATATCCTGTAGCGTAAGTAGCTTGAACCCTACTACCGCTATCCTAGTAATGAGTCATACTAACAATCACATGCTAGTACGACGTGTGGTGACTAAGTCCATGACTAATTTCTACTTACTATCGTAGTCATAACCGTATAGTAAGAGTTCACCGTGCCTTTGTATCGTGCGTCTGTCCATTAAAGTCCCGAGCGTGACATTCCTCTTCTTCGTTAGAAGTTTTGAGTAGTAACGTCAAGATTAATTCCTGTCATTTGGTAGGTCCCAGTCCCAGCAAGGCACTCCGGACATCAGCAACTGGTGTCGTCTTGGGTTCCTCTTCTTTAACTGCTACGTTGTTGACGCGCTGACTTTGTTCTCTCCCTTTTGGACACCTATTGGCTAGATGGCCTTGTGCCATACAACGGAAGCACCGTCCTTCTTTTTAACATTTCAGTTTTTCTTTGGCCGTCCTCTTAGTCTGCCAGGGTGGTTTACTTCCACTGGTCTGAACATTGTCGACATCCATGGGAACAACCTGACTTTGCTGTGGTTTATTGGTGTGTGTGTTGTGTACTGGTCCAATGGGGGTCGGGACTGACTTTCCTCCATTAATCTGTGCAATTGTGTTCGTGATCGTGTGAAACCTTTGTGACTCTTCACGGGCTGCTTCCTGCCATTCTGACATAGTCTTCAGCATCTTTGGCTGGTGGAGGCAAGCGATCAACAACCCTTTCTTCAATCCTCATCGAAAGAATTCAAGGGTACCACTGGCATCTAAGTTCCACCCCACCGCGGTTGCGAGTTGTTCAAACGTGGCAACGTATGAATCTACATTGTTGTTCTTCATCGTTAGCGAGACTAATTGCTGATGTGCATTCTGTTCGCTTAGGGTATCAGTCCAGGCGCTTTTGAAGGCTGTCTTGAAGCATGTCCATAAAGCTTCATCGGTTTCTGCAAGTCGCGGGACATGAGTCGTGATACTCTTGTCCAGATCTTTGCTAACGCAATCCGCCCAGTCGTCTATGGAAGGTCCCCAGATATAGGACAAGGCTAGACTGACGCATGAGAACGGGACCATCATGAGTTCATGATTCCTATTAATGTGGCGATATTGGTGAAATTCCCACAAGAATTGCATGCTCTTTTGTTGATCTCTGGCAAATTCTTTAGGGGGTTGCCCTTTCAACGAGCCAGAGTCTGGAGAAGTCTTAGAGGTCGACATAGGTGGTGTCGAGGTATATGGAACTATGGGGATGGCAGGCGGAAGTATAGCAGATTGTGTATGTGTCTTCCCTTTCTTACTTTGCGTTTCTGAATCTGATGATGAGCTAGATTCCTTAGCTGCATGAGTCCTCCATGTATGAGGATCGTTAGACATAGTTCCTAGAGTCTGTAATCCCCACAACGAGGGGTTGTCGATACGATTCCTGTTATGTGTGTACCAAGTGCGATCTTCCCCGTAGATCTTGTACCAGGCATCTTCTGACTCGAAAAATTCAACGTTGATGGCCTGTCTGTTACCAGCGACAACTCTGTAACCTCTGGTGCCTTCCCAGAAAGTTCCTCCCCCTGCTAAGTGGTTTATGCTTGGGGTAGTCCTGCGTACAATGATGCGTCTCTCAGTAAAGTCGGTAAAGTCTAGTGTGGGTTCGACGAACGTGCGGTCGGGGGATGGTTTAGGTGTGAACAGCGTCGATTGCGCTTGTTCCAGGTTGACTCCGCAGAGGCGCTCAGCTGGCCTCTCTGTCTGTGTTGGGTTTGGAAGGTTTGATACAACACCGTGTACAATGAACACGGGTCCAGGAGGGAGGTCTTAGTTTTTGTTACGTTCCAGCTGGAACGTTCGGGAATTCTGCAGGCTTGAGTCAGGAATGGAAGATAGGGTCAGGGGTCAGTCCAAGAATGGATGAGACGACGAGCAAAGGATTTAGCTTTGCGAGGAGAATGTATGAGATGATAGGGACGTGCTGTGCACTCGAGATGAGATACAACTTGGCTGGGATTCAGACGAAACTAAGACATTGAAACTACAAGATGAACTACGTCTTATATATCATACAAACTGTTGTTTTTCAGTACGGTTTTCTGAGCTTTGTAAACAGAGAGTGAGTCATGAAACATTTCTGCTATGTCACGAGCTACGCTGTCAGTCCGAGGTCCTTTTGCACCACATCACGTGTCACGTGATCGTGACAATCAATGTTAGCCACTCTAGACTCTGCTTCTTCTCTTTGTCTCAACTTATTTTGGCCCTTTGTTGTTGTGTGGACTTGTGTTCATGTTGTTTGGAACCTTGTCCTATTTAAAAGCTGTACTTCACACTGTAGGAAGCCAGACTTGGCTTCATTTGCAATCTAGCAATCTTGCCTTCGCTCTTTGGTGTGACTCCAACCTTTCTCCTCTACTTGTGCATCCCCTACCTCAGTCCCTAACCCAGACATCATCGAAGTCTTTGCAGTTGAACTATATCAATGCGTCACACCTATTGAACTCTGTGTACTCACAAGACTGAGTATAGAGAAGTGCTAGACACTTTGGGCGAGGAGCCCTAATCGCAGAGTATTGGCACACACTGTGTCCCACCCCAGACCACTTGTATTTCATAGCAATAAGACAACAGACATCTTCACTTGATACTTGTGTGATATTGAAACCCCTTGAACCCACGTCCCTGCTAGGATGTAACATAAGCCAAGTCTACAACCTCCGACACACCAGGGACACCACTACCTTGCAGTAGGGTGAGCAACAATCCAAGAGGACGCATCAGCCAACGCCCAGAACAACCACAGAACCCCCAGAACAACAACCAGGTGATGGATCCTCTCTGACACAAGAGGCCGCATCAGCAACCCCCCTACATGAAAACAGAACCCAGAAACAGACTACAATCGTGGCTAGCATCAGTGTCACCCTTGAACCAAACAACAACTGGACCCCAGTACAAATCAGAACTCAAGACGACCTCCCACACCACATCAAAAGCAGCCAACTGGGAAAAGGAGCTCGCTGGACCACAGAACTGAACCAACCACCTTGCTACAAGTGCATCGTACAAAACAAACTCCAACCAGTAGAATTCATCAACCACAAGTGGCACGTCCTCAAGTACTTCCAAAATGTGTACCACACAAGAACCTCAGGTGCCACCCCACAAAGATACGCCGAAGGACTCGGCTGGTGGAACAAAACAGACAAACAAAACCCAGACACACCTATAGCAGGAAGCTCCAGGGGAACATTTGGACTTAGACAAAACCAACCAGAAAGCTCAGACAAGGAGGACCAAGACTCAGTATCCTCCCACTCCTCTACCAACCACCTCACCCTCATTGTACCTCCCCAAGCCTCGTCTCACGCCAGCCCCACCATCCCCATCTGGATAGAACCATCCCCACTAGAACCAGACCAACCAGAAGTGCTCCCAGCCCCAATACCACCCATCAGAGTACCCTCACCAATTCAACCACCACAAAACCCCACCAACGATCAAACAGCACCCACCATGTCCACAACAACCACCCCAGCCACCCCACACACCAGTGCCAGTGGAGGACTCAAAGGAGTAGCACCCACTGCCTTCACTGGAAACAGAACAGAGAGTAGCCAGTTCAAAAGAGAACTACTACAGTACATCAAGTTAAATAGTGAACATGAACTCATCAAACAACCCTATTCACAAGTCCTGTTCACCCTCACACTATTCAAGGGACCTGGAGTGCAACTATGGGTCAATCAAACAGAAGACGACATGGAAGTGGCGCAAGCAGACCATACCAGAACCCTCACCAAAGACAGTGAAGACCTATGGGATGGATTTACCAGAACCTTCAACAGGGATTGGACAGACACCCTGAACAAAGAAAGAGCTTACCAAAAGCTGATCAACCTAAAGATGCAAGGTGGAGCACTAGACAATTACATCCTCGACTTCAAAAACCTTGCAGGAATAGCAGGATGGGATAGAAACACGCCAGGAACAATAGAGTTCTTCAAAAGAGGCCTACCAATAGGTGCATATTGTGCTTGCCTCATGAGGACCACCATACCAAACACCATGGATGAATGGCAAGCTGCTGCCAGGGCAGAACACCAACAATGGCAGCTCCTGAAGTCAGGACCAGGAACTAGAAACACTGGCCCAACACAAACTGTAGGCCAGAACCAGAATCAAACCAGAAGGGACCCCAATGCCATGGATGTTGATGCCATGACCACTACACCCTTCAAGAAACTCACCAAAGAAGAAAAGAAGGCACTCATGAAGGAGGGACACTGTTTCAAGTGCAGACAACAAGGACACATGGCCAGAAACTGCCAATGCCAAAACACCTCAAACCAGACAAAAGCCCGAGCCACAGACACTCAAGAAGTGGACACAGCACCCCCCTACACCCAAGAAGCAAGCACATCATCAGTATCAGTTGCCACAACAGAAGACAAAGTCTGACAAGCCTATACACTCATCCAAGGCATGACAGAGGATGAAAAGAGATGCTACTATGCCCTTGATCAGGATTTTTGCAATGCCGACCTATGAGAGCTGATAGGAAGGCTGATTCAATGTACAGTGTTCGCGATAGTGCTATGACAATTCAAGTTCTTGTTTGCCTATACTACAAAGAAGCTCGAGTAAATGTGCTCCTAGACAATGGAGCCACAGACAACCTCATAGACCAAAATCTGGTCCAGAAATTAGGACTTGGGACCACACCCCTACAACCACCAATGATAGTCTGAAATGTAGATGGATCACTAAACAAAGATGGCACCATAACAGAAAAATGCCAACTATGGATAAAAAGAGGAGAAAAGGAAACTGCTTCCCAATTCTTTGTGACAAGCCTAGGAGAAGATAGAATGATATTCAGCTACCCCTGGTTCGAACATGAAAACCCAGTCATTGATTGGAAGAAACAAGAATTAAAAGGAGAACCTGTCACCATCCTAACCAGAGGGTATCGCTTCAGAAGAAAGCAACACCAGGAAGCAAAAGTTGTGACAACCACAATGACCTTTGACCCAGTAAAAGAGACAGAAATCCCAGAAGAATACCAACTCCACCACAAAGTATTCTCCAATGAAGAAGTGCAATGCTTCCCCCCAGAAAGAGAAGAAGACCACCCCATCACACTGCATCCAGATGCACCTAATAAAATCAACTGTAAAATATACCCACTTCCCCCACAAGAAGATGAAGCACTAAAAGTGTACCTCGAAGAAAACCTAGCCAAAGGATATATCTACAAAGGAAGCTCCCCCTATGCATCATCCTTCTTCTTCAGAAAGAAAACAGATGGAGGGCTGTGCCCCATCCTTGACTATAGACCCCTGAATGCATGGACAATAAAAGACACTTACCCCCTGCTGCTCATATCTGATATCCTAACAAACCTACATGGAAAGACACTGTTCTCCAAGTTCGACATCAGGTGGGGGTACCATAACATCCGCATCAAAGAAGAAGACCAATGGAAAGCGGCCTTCAAAACACCTAGGGGGTTGTTCATACCCAGAGTCATGACCTTTGGCCTCACAAACACACCAGCTACCTTTGCAAGAACAATAAGCAGAATACTTTGACCACTCATGGACAGGTACCCAAAAAGAGTTATTCGTCTATATGGACGACATCTTAATAGCCACAGAAGAAGACACTACACAACACAGACAGATTGTCCACAAGTTTCTGGAAATATGCAAAAAAGAATCCTATTTCCTCAAAGCATCCAAGTGTGTATTTGAACAAAGAAAGATCCACTACCTAGGAATCATCATAGATGGGTCAAATGTCAAAATAGACCCAAAGAAGGTAGAAGGACTCAAGGAATGGCCGAGATGTTGAGACGTCACCAATTAAAGTGTGATGTCTCGTGGGATATGATTGAGTCATTCCCTTCCTCATACGGTATCTGACCCTTATGGTTAGAATATGGACTTCCGGACTTGTACGGACCGGTTATTGTTTATCTTTATTTTGTAGTTCCTTATTAGGTTCTCCTTGTTCTTATTGTTAAGATACCGATCACATCCGCATTAGGCGGTTTTATTGTTCTCTACCCTCCAATGGCATTTCTCCCTCTGGCGCACAGACCAGGTGCATTTTGTTTGAGTCACCAGTGCGCACAGACCATTCTTAGCTAAGCGTCCTGTATATAAGGTCTGCTGTTTTCGCCCTCACACTTCAGAGTTTCTTCAACCTCTGAAGTGTAAGTTCCCTTTACTACTAAGCCTCTACCTTACGCTGACAGTACTATAGTTACTTTGTCTCTTAGGTGTGTTGCGCTGCTAATAGAGTTTCTTCAACCTCTGAAGTTTACTTTGTCTCTTAGCCGCTCTTGCTTTTATCTCGCTGTTAGTGCTGCCAGCTCAACAGGTTATGGGCCCTGAACGCTCATACTAACAGTCGTGTTCCAGATCTACCTCGTGTCACCTTGCTCACTCATCACTTACAACTTTTCTGTCAACCCTCCCAAACAGTGAGCACCCTCTATCCTCTTCCTTCGACACACTCCTTTCTTGTCCACCGGCATTATTTGAATGTCGTGCCAATACTGGCTAGCCTTCTTATGAAGGTTCTCGCGAAAGGCGCTAGAGAGCTGTTAAGTCAGCAGACGCGACCTTAAGTTCCCCTGTGCGCATTTCCTCACTACTTATTTTCTGCCTCCCGGTTTTCGTCCGGATTTTCTAGGCCAATAGGGGAAGACCCTTGCGGCTATAGGCCACCTTAATGGTTGGGAGATACTCGGTTAATACCTGGGTCTCTTTAAGGGGTGTGAAGGCCTGGTTAATAGTCAAACCCAGAAGTCCTTCCCTCTGATACAACTAGGGGTCGCTACTATAAGTAAAAGTACTATACATCAGTGCTAAGACCCTTAATGGTCTGGTCTAGAGACTCCACAGACGGCAATTGGAAATGATGTTGGAGTTGATCCTCATCTTTCCTCTTGGAACTCGCTGTTGGCTCCTCTCTAGGGCACTGCCCCTCTTAGGGCTACCAGTGAACCTGAGTAGCCCCTGAGGACGGCCTAAAGGTTAGGACACGTTCTCCGGGAAACCCTTCACCGGGAAGTACCCCAGACGTGACTCTGCTTGACCCTGACTAAAGCTATCACTAAGACTGCTTGCCCTTTTTCGCAAGGTCCATGTGGTAACAGGCTAGTCCTAAGAAGGGGTTTAGTCACATACTACCTAGTACTTTTTACAAGTTGGTACTCCAAAGTCGCACACCTGGGGCGTGACACCTTGAGTGTTACGGAGTATAGCGCTCTTATGGCTGGATCGCTACCTTTCCTACCAAGATCTGGACTGGTTCTGACTGCTCCTCGGAACCAGATTTTTAACACTTCAAAACATCTCAAATGGCTCAATTCACTCTCGTCTTCCCCCCTTCCGTCCAACTTGCCAAGCTGGATGGGACCAACTGGCAAACATGGGCTCAGACATTCACGTCTCTCATGCTCATGAATGGTTGCTCCAGGCACCTGACTCACGACAACCCCGGTGCTATCCCCCAGCACCCTGCTTTGCCAGCAGGTGCTGCTGGTCCCACCGGACCCACGGACGCTGGATTGGCCATGTTGGCCTTATGGCAAAAACAAGAGGAGGTCATCATTGGCCTCCTATATCTATCAGTTACAACAGAGGTACTATCAGGGATCACATCCCAAGTCCTCTTCCCAAGCGTCCATGACAAGTTCGTGCAGTTAGAAGCCCTGTATGGTGCCGTTGGCTCTATGGCCACGTTCAATCTATGGGTGGGATTGGTCAACACCAAGCTGGAGGAAGGACGTCCCTTCCTCCCTCAGCTACAAAAAATGTTGGACCTTAAGAACACCCTTCAAGAGAACGGGATGGCTGTCTCTGATATGCAGATGTCATTCATTCTGCTAGACGCCCTCCCCCCATCTTATTCCACTATCGCCGGCACCATACTGGCCGCAGGACCCCCTGCCAACCTACTTCCTCAGGACCTGATCAATAGGTTCATCAATGAGGAGTCTCGACTCTCCGGTCCCTCCGCCACCCTTAACAAGGTGGCCCCTATCAACCGGGCCTCTGGTTCGCGCCCCCCAAAGGCGCAATCATCGCCCAATTCCGGCAGTTCCGCTTCGGCGGATATTATCTGCCATTACTGTCACAAGCCCGGCCATAAAAAGCCGGACTGTTTTAAATTTAAAAGGGACCAGGAGAATGCCAAGAAGGGGAAGGCTGGGCAGCTGAGGAAAGCTGCCCAAAATCTCATTGTCGCCGCGCCGGAGGCTATTCCGGCAGATAGACTAAACTCTACTATACCAGTACCAAAGAGCCAACTGTTTACTATAGTCAATGGCTCTGGCAAAATAGAGGAGGTGCATGAAGCACCTCAAGTTTCCCTTTACATGATGCGGGATAAAACCGCACACATAGAGTCAAGATGGATGATGGACAGTGGAGCCTCAACACATTTCACACCATATATTGAAGACTACGATACCTACACACCACACCAAGGTATCGAAGTTCTACTAGGAGATAGCTCTCTTCTAAAGAGCGTTGGAACGGGTACCATAACTATCCGAACCAACAGAGGCTATGACCTCAAAATCTCCAATGTGTTGCACCTCCCAAACACACATTCCCGCATCCTCTCCACTAGCGCCCTAACAGACAAAGGCGCTTTAGTTTCATTTGACTCTACTTCCTTCTCTATAAAATACAAAGGGGAAACCATAGCGGAAGGACACAAGGCTGCCAATTTATATTGGCTTGACAGTCATAAACTAAATACTGTCAAAGCACCTGCATCTGCCAGCCTTGATGTTTGGCATAAGCGCATGGGACACATGTCCAAAGAAGCGCTGAAAACGCATGCTCCTGAGGCTGTTAAAGGCCTCGTTATAAACAATGAACCAGAGGAGGCAGGACCATGCCATGGTTGTGAACTTGGCAAATCCACTCGCCTTCCTTTCCCTGCTTCCATGAAGCGTGCCGAGGACCACCTCGAGATCGTCCATAGTGACCTAGTTGGACCCCTTCAGAATAATTCTATTCAGGGGAACAAATACTTTGCCACCTTCATAGATGACTTCTCAAAAGCAGCAGTCGTCATCTTCATGAAGTCAAAAGATCAGTTTAAGGACGCCTTCCTACATTATAAGGCGTGGGCTGAAAAACAACTCAACAAGCCCATTAAATCCTTACATTCTGATCGAGGTGGCGAGTATGTCAATCACGATCTGAAGCACATACTTCTGGAAGCGGGCATTGAGCATCGTCTTACTATGCCATATTCTCCACAACAGAACGGGAGAGCCGAGCGTTTTAACCGCACGGTTATGGAAAAAGGCACTAGCATGCTTCATCATGCAGGCCTTAGCCTTGGTTTTTGGGAACAAGCAGTTGAGACTGCTGTGCATATCTATAACCGCACTCCCACTCGTTCTAATAAGTGGAAAACTCCGCTGGAGCTCTGGAACGGTACGGTTCCAGATGTCTCTTACTTTAGAGTATTCGGCTGCAAAGCCTACTATCACGTACCAGAACACAACCGGCAAAAATTAGATCCTAAAGCAAAGGAGGCCGTGTTTGTGGGCTATGAAGCTCTTTCTAAGGGCTACAAACTATGGGACAGACATAGCCGACGCTTCGTCTCTTCTCGAGATGTTACGTTTGACGAGAGCGTTTTTCCGTCCCGCGGTGACCTGATCCCTCACCAGTACACTTCACCAGTGCCGGAACAGGAGGTAATTGACTCCACCGGCGGTAATATCTACATAAGAGTGCTTGATCAGCCTCTACCAGCTGTTGCCACAGCACCTCAGGCGCCGCCAGTCAATGTGGCCCCGCCTACTATACAGGTGCCGGAGGAAGCCCCTCCGCAAGAACAACAGCCTAGCACCCCACCTAGCACCCACCCCGCTCCAGAAGATCAGACAATATATCAGACCCCACCCTCTGCACCCCCTACGTCTACCCCTCCTCGTCCTTCACGCTCTAGGCGCAACTGGCCACCTATGGTGACCCAGCCGATACCTGCCCCTAATTTCAATAGGGATATCAGTCCTCCTGCCGAGACTCCTAGGAGCCCCAGGACTGAGCAGGTGTCTTCGCCCCCCCGCCCTAGGCGGAGCACGAGGACGAGGCGTCAGAATCCTCGCTACTACAATGAGGACAATGACGAGTTTGTACAAGGGAGCAGTAGGCTTACAATGATGGACTTGCTGAATGTGGCAGAGGCCCCTGGCTATAGGGATCCTCAGACCTTCAGGCAAGCCATGGAGTCTGAATACGCCGACCAGTGGCAGGAGGCATGCCAATATGAACTGGATGCCTTAGATAAGCTACAGGTCTGGCGTCTGGAACCCCTTCCTGCTGGAAGGAAGGTGGTGAAGTGCAAGTGGGTTTTTAAGAAGAAAGCAGATGGACGCTTTCGTGCTAGGCTAGTGGCAAAAGGGTTCACCCAACTAGAGGGGGTGGACTTTGACGAAACCTTTAGTCCAGTCGCCCGATTTGAGTCCTTAAGACTGTTACTGGCGTTAGCCACTCTGGAGGATTGGGAGATCCACCAGATGGACGTCAAATCGGCTTTCCTTCACGGAGAACTGGATGAGGAAATCTACATGGAGCAGCCCGTAGGTTTCGTCACGGCTGGCCAAGAACACTTGGTGTGCCGGCTTCAGAAAGCCCTTTACGGTCTGAAGCAGGCTTCCCGCGCATGGAATCTACAGTTCCATGGAGTTCTTAGTGAACTCGGCTTCACGCGGACGTACTCTGATGCAGGAGTATATGTATATCATCTCCAAGAGGGGGGTGATGTACTTTTCGTCATCTTATATGTAGATGATATTACTATACTGGGCAACTCATTAGATAAGATCAATGATCTGAAGGCGTCTCTATCAAGCCGATATGAGATGACCGATCTGGGAGAGATTGAGTCATATCTCGGTGTTAACATAACCAGAGATCGTGCTAACCGCACTATGACCATCAACCAGTCAGATTACATCTCCGATGTAGTTGAAAGATTTGGAATGAGGGATTCCAACCCAGTATATACCCCTCTTCCCTCTGGCGCGGAGGCTCACTTGATCAAATACGAAGATCAAGCCTCTACTTCTGAAATTAAGAAGTATCAACAGATAATTGGGTCTCTGCTATATGTGCAGATTGGAAGCAGACCTGATATCTCCTTCGCTGTTGCGCGCCTCAGCCAATTCGCTTCCAATCCCTCTCAGCAGCACCTGCGCCTTGCCAAATACGTGTTAGCATACCTTAATACCACAAAGGACTACGCGTTGCGCTACTCTGGAGGGAATGGTGGAGAAGGTCTTCATGGCTACTGCGACTCTTCCTGGGGTGACCAGGAAGATCGCCACTCCACCACAGGCTATCTCTATCTACTTGCAAATGGTGCCATCTCATGGTGCACCAGAAAGCAAAAGACAGTAGCACAGTCCACCACAGAAGCTGAATACATGAGCCTCGCTGAGGCTGCAAACCAAGCTCAGTGGTACAGGACGTTCCTAGAGGAACTGGGGTACGAGGTCTCCTCCCCCATACCTCTTCACTGCGACAATAAGGGCGCTGTAGACTTAGCCCTGAACCCAGTCACAGGGAGACGGTCCAAACACATCCCCATCAAACATCATGCTGTTAGGGAGTATGTAGAAAACAAGGTGATACACCTAATACGTACTCCAACGAAGGACATGGTAGCAGATGGACTTACTAAGTCTCTACCAAGGGAAACCTTCGAGAAGCTGGTTAATGATGTTGGGTTAATGTAATGGAGAAAAGTGTGGATAGGATCCACATCTATCAGAAATTCGGGTTGATGGACCTTTTATAAGGTTGCCGATGAAGTGTCAAGGCAGAATAAGATTCGCTCTTATCTCTGCAGAAGAGAGTCCTTTCTCTCTGTCTTATATGGAGTTGTACACAGCACTTCAAAAAGTCGTCCTTTATGACGCATGAAGTAAAGTGTTCAAGGGACCTCAATCCCGAACTCCTATAACCCTCTTGCACAGTTCTTATGTTGAGAACTTGCAAAGGACTCTCACACAGTTCTCATGTTGAGAACTTGTTGAAACTTGACACGCGCTCTCATCACCATCTACCACCTATTCTTATCTCCAAAAATGGACTGCCTCAATCATGGAGGGATGTTGAGACGTCACCAATTAAAGTGTGATGTCTCGTGGGATATGATTGAGTCATTCCCTTCCTCATACGGTATCTGACCCTTATGGTTAGAATATGGACTTCCGGACTTGTACGGACCGGTTATTGTTTATCTTTATTTTGTAGTTCCTTATTAGGTTCTCCTTGTTCTTATTGTTAAGATACCGATCACATCCGCATTAGGCGGTTTTATTGTTCTCTACCCTCCAATGGCATTTCTCCCTCTGGCGCACAGACCAGGTGCATTTTGTTTGAGTCACCAGTGCGCACAGACCATTCTTAGCTAAGCGTCCTGTATATAAGGTCTGCTGTTTTCGCCCTCACACTTCAGAGTTTCTTCAACCTCTGAAGTGTAAGTTCCCTTTACTACTAAGCCTCTACCTTACGCTGACAGTACTATAGTTACTTTGTCTCTTAGGTGTGTTGCGCTGCTAATAGAGTTTCTTCAACCTCTGAAGTTTACTTTGTCTCTTAGCCGCTCTTGCTTTTATCTCGCTGTTAGTGCTGCCAGCTCAACACGAGAGACATCAAATCAGTCAAACAAGCAAGAAGCATACTAGGAACACTAAGCTACCAATGCCCCTTCATCCCTAACTTTGCCCATTTAGCAAGGCCTATCACAAACACAATAAAAACAAAGGAAGGCCTGTTCAAGTGGACAGAAGAGGCAAAAGAAGCCCTAGACATGGACAAACCCTTTGAACTAGAAGTGGATGCCTCTGCTTTTGCCACAGGAGCAATCCTCACACAGAGAGATGACAGAAACAAACCCCAAGCAATAGGCTACTTCTCAAAGTCCTTCTCAGAAGCAGAGCACAATTATGACATCCATGATAGAGAACTCTTAGTGGTCATCTGAGGTCTGGAACACTGGAGACACCTACTCCTAGGATCACCCCATGAAATCACTGTGTTTATGGACCACAAGAACTTAGAATACTACCAACACCCTTGTCAAATCAATAGGCGAGTCGCAAGGTACATTCCCAGACTGGCAGACTATCACATTAAACTCCACCACAAACCTGGAGCCCAGAACCATGCAGATGCCCTATGTAGATGCCCAGATCATGACACAGGGGAAGAAGACAACAACAATATAACAGTCTTAACCCCAACCATCTTTGCTAACTCCATCCTTTCCATAAGGATAGATAACCATGTTATGGCACACCAATTGGACCACCCAGACACTCTAGATGAGTGGGCTGCCCCCTTTCAGCTAGTAAAACATGGAAAGTACTGGTGGAAAGGTGACAAGCTTGTGGTTGTGGACAACACACCGCTAAAGAGGGGGGTAATTTCCCTGTTTCACAACACAAAAACCACAGGACACCCCAGAATAACAAAGACCCTTTGGCTAGTATCACAAGACTTCTGGTGGCCAAACATGAAAGAAGACATATCCGCATATGTAAAAGGGTGTGCCACCTGCCAAGCAAACAAAAACTTCCCTGGAAACCCGAAACCCCCAATATTCCCCATTAAGACAAACCCAGAAGCCCTCCCCTTTGAAACCATCACTCTAGACTTCATTACAAAGCTACCACAATCAGAAGGACATGATACCATTCTCACCATCACGGATCATGACTGTTCCAAGGCAGCCTGAAGCGCAGCAATGCACGCAGCTATCAGGAATGGTGTCCTCACCTTTGAGTAGGTTGAGAGACTATAGAGTGGAGAGGGTGCACAAGTGAAAAAGAGAGTGAATCTGTATTTGCCTCCCTCCCCATAGGAGGCATTATATACCCTATGGCCCCACCATATCCAGAAGCACAAAAGTGATGAGTACAGGCGTCCACAATATCGCGTTCTTACATACACCTGACGTAAATTACCACTTTGACTTAGCCATGAGGCTTCTTTTCGCTCAGAGGCGAATTGTGCCCAGTATAGTATGTATCCTAACTACCGTAATAGGAAAGTATACTTGCAGTAATGTCGTAACTGCTATAGATAAGGGCCTTACGTACTTATTACGTTCCAACACAGCCTTCTTTATCCCATGCAATGAAACACTTGATGCAGAAGGAGTAGCAAAACTATATGCCAAGACAGTGTTACCACACTATGGCCTACCAAGAAGGGTCATCTCCGATAGAGACCCCAGATTCACAGCAAAGTTCATCAAGGAACTATGCAGAGTACTTGACATCAAACAGAACATAAGCACCACATACCATCCCCAAACAGATGGACAATCAGAACGAACAAACCAGTGGTTAGAACAATACCTCCGGATGTTCATAAACCACCAACAAGACAACTGGACAGAGCTGTTACTGCTAGCACAATACACCCACAACTCCTGGCCAAGTGCAACCACAAAGAAAGCACCCTATGAACTAATTCTGGGGTACATCCCAAGAGTACACCAACCAGAAAGAACAGCAACGGTTCCAGGAACACAGAAAAGGCTAGAACAAATCCAAGAAGCCAGAAGAGCAGCACAAGCAGCAATCACCCATGCCCAGTCACTCTACAAGGACTCCCCTCATTTCCAACAATATACAGAAGGGGATACAGTGTGGCTTGATGCCAAGAACTTGAAAACAATGCACCCCAGCTTCAAACTGTCCCCAAAAAGATATGGACCCTTCAGGGTCACAAAAAGAATCTCCGCTACTACATATGCCCTGAAACTTCCCCATCAGTGGAGGATCCACCCAGTATTCCATGCATCACTTCTCATGCCACACAAAGAAACACCCATACATGGCAAAAGCTTTATGGAACCACCCCCAGATCTGGTAGATGGAGAACAAGAGTGGGAAATTGAAAGATACTAGAAACAAGACACCACAGGAACCAATTACAGTTCCTGATCAAGTGGAAGGGATACTCCGATGCACACAACAGTTGGGAACTGGAGAAGAACCTCAATGCCCCAGAACTTATTCAGGAACATTTCAAGCACAACCCCAAAAGTGAGGGAGTGAAGAAATGGTTAAAACAAAAAGAAGTAGTTGTACAAACAGTCACCATACTTCCCACTTGCTCAAACACAATGCCCTCTCACTCCTCCTCTGTAGAACACTTTGTTGATTGTGCCATGGAAAGAGGCTCCTTTGACAAGACCCCATCTATCTCTTCTTCCTCAGACCACTCCCCCCAGCGCATGCCTTCTTTGTCTCCTACTGTCCACCACCCTCAGCCCATTGACCCCACTATGCCAAGCATCATAGAAACAGAAGAAGGAGCAGTCCTCCATGTCCCTCCCCCAGGATTCACTGCTCCTCCTACCCCAGAAGTCCAACGTGCCAATACCTCTCCCCCAGACCCCAGAAACGCCATCCTCCAACTCAGAAACATCATCAATGACCCTGCAATGGACCCTCTACCTATCAATTATGATAGGATGCACATCCAGGACAAAGATGATGACCCAGGGTTCCCCTTTTTCATCAATGACCCCTGGAGCACTCACTATGTCCACTTCCTCATCCCAGACGACACCAATCCCTCCTCATTCCAACAAAGAGATGCCAAGTACATTCAGATCAGCGATAATAAAGAAGACGCCATTGGCACCTTAGGCAAAGACCTCCCTCACTATGGACTACCCCTCTTCCTCCTCCCTTGAGACGATGACCCAGAAAACCCTGCACCCCCCATCTCTCCAGCACAGATGGAGAACTTCAAAGAAGGCCACTCTCTAGCTGCCAAAGTAGACGAAGTGCTAGAGGACCTGAACAATGACCGACTCACTGCAGAGGTCCACCAAGTCCGCAGACTCTTGCGGAACCAAGAGGCCATCCAGAAACAGGTGAATGACCTGTACAACACAATGCCCCCCCTCAAGAGACACCTACTAGACATCGACATGCAACTAACTAGTGCCAGGTGACATCTACAAGAGCACAAAGCACTAGTCTGCATATCTGACCAATGGAACACCCTCCACCCTCCTTGTAACGTCTACCACAGACATTGGCCTGACTTAGGCGTCGGTATAACGTGGGTTCCCTTCTTGTCGAAATCGGTGGTTGTCGGGGCTGTCGGGGAAGACTGCGGGATGCCGCTGATAGGCTCCGAGGGAGTCACGATAAGTATAGAGAGGGAGGTCGAGTGGTACGTTCGGAGGGATAGTCGGGACTTTACGGATGTACTCCCAACTGGGATGGTCGACGATGTAATAGCACTTGTAAGGCCTTGCGGTTCGAGAATTGAGATACTCGAAGACGAGATGACATGTAGTACCAGGTGGGTAAGAGATGGTCGGCGTATCCACCATTCACGAGGGAACTGGGGATGGAGGTCATGGGGATCCCTTCTTGGTCTAAGGGATATGCCGGAGCTAGTTCACTTAAGAGTCGATCAGACCCTTAGCACAGTAGACGAGTCGAGAGGTGGTATTCGAAGAAGACCAAGATGGGAATCCTGGTCTGTAGTACTACGAGCTTAAATACAGGTAAGGAAGCCAGTTCTAGCTCTGCTCGAACTTGTATGTAGCCAATAGCGTAAGTAGCGTAATCTAATAATAGAATGCACAGTCGTCATCGTAATCTGAGTCACGTACAACAATGGGAATCATCAGTCAGCATAGTAATCACAACCACGTACAACAATAGTGGGCATCAGTCATCCGAACACGAGGCAACAAGATCCAAAGTCCATGACACATTACTCCTGACATACTGAGTCATCGCGAATACGTCAGAGTCCACAACCAGGCTGGGCAGTCCAAGAACGAAACGTAACATAACCCCCTTTTCAGGTTCAAGCCCCAGCTTGACCACGCATGACCGCGAGGGGGTTTGTGCCGAGGGATCGCATGTGACGGATTACCTCCATCTCCTTTGCGTCTTCCTCCGCCTTCGGGCCTCGGTGAAGCGAGGATCGCTCGTTCTCGATGTGGTCAACTGCGTGGGCGCGTTGAAGACGGGCTACGCACCGATTCTGTTTGATCTCTATACACTCTAACTTCATTTGCTCCGCCACTACCCGATGCTGTTGCGCACGCCAGCTGAGGGTCATGCACCGGTAACGGTGTACCTTGGCGACGAGAGTGGTGTCCTTCATGTGGAGAAGGGCTTGATCGACCGAGTCGACTAATCCCGCGTTGGAGAGCAGGAACGTGAGATCATTGTCGGTGTAAGTGGGGGGAGTGGACTGCTGGTCGTGGTAGGGGACGGCGTGAACTGGCTTGCCGTACTGCTGGCTGCTTCCATTCTGGAAGGCAAGGATGAAGGGGTCAGCGGTGAGGATGAGCTGAGTATACTGGGCGGGCCAAAGACGTTCTTGAGCATCTCAAATTTGGAAGGGAATGTAATGTACTCCCCGATTGAACTGATACCCCCTGGGAGGGGGAGTCTCCGGCCGATCTTCGGTCTCTGACACATATTCCTCCTCTTGATCGCGGCGAAGCGCAGGTTGAGGTGGCGCCGGTAGTGTGAGAGCTTCCCCGGTGGGTCCGCATAGCGGGGGGGTTTCTGAGTGTGTCATGGTAAGATGGGTGGCATAACGCAAATACGGATGCGTCTCAAGGTGTTCGGCTGGGTCATATGGATCCCCGCCCTTGTCGGGCCCTGGTGGGGATGACGGGCGGCTGGGCATATACCCTTGTTTGTCGCCTGCTGGAGTAGGCACTCTGGTCGGGACGTAGTTGCTTCCGAGTCGACTGGGCTGATTGGTCTCGGAATAAAGAGTGGGGGACGGTGAAGGAAGTCGGGATGACGCAGTGGAAGGAGGACAGTCTCCTCGTTGGTGAAGGGCAAGGGTAGATGACAGGGGTGACGGTGGCGTGGACTGTACTCGGTAAGGTGCGGTTAGTTCGGTGTCGACGACATAGCGGAAGTTGACTGGAGAGGAAGGACGCATGAGTATTGGTGGTGATAGAGAAAGGGGATGGAGACATCTCTTGGGATTTCCCCGTCCTTATATGTACTTCGCGAGCAGGGTTGGAATTTTTGAATTCCCGAATTGCATCATCTGCAAATATGTCATCCTTGTCGACCCACTGGTTGTCCGAGTCTGGGTATCCCTTCCATTTGACCAAATATTGCAATTTGCGACTCCTGCCGAATTGCCAAGAGTCTAGAATCTTCTTGACTTCATACTCTTCTTCGCCACCCACTAGATCTGGTGGTGGGCGCGGATAGTTTGGTCCGTGCGTGAGGGTTTCGCGATAGGGTGTAAGGAGATCCACATGGAACACTGGGTGGATCTGCCACTGCGTGGGAAGTTCTAGGCGATAATTGACTGCGGACATCACCTGGACTATCTTAAACGGGCCGTGGCGTCTGGCTGCTAATTTCGCCGTTGGTTGGTGGGTACGTAGGTGGCGCCCTTCTAGCCACACTTGATCCCCAATTTGGAATTTGGGCGTATCTTTTGCTTTGATCCATCCTTGCTGCGCTTTGATCATCTGTGATTGCGCGCGCTGGCAGAGTTCCTTAAACTGTTTGACCCTGAGCGCCACTTGCGGAATTGGCGATGGTCTGTCGGTCCAATCAGCGCGCGGGTTATATCCCATGAGGAGCTGGAACGGAGATTCTTTAGTGGTTTCACTCGGCCAGTTGTTGTGTGTGAACTCAGCCATGGGAAGGTAGTGGATCCAGTCGTCTTGTCGTTCGTTGACCCAAAATCGTAGGTACTGTTCTAGCCATTGATTGGTGCGTTCGGATTGTCCATCTGTACGCGGGTGGTAGGCCGTCGAGATGTTTTGCTCGATTCCAAGGATTTTGCATAACTCACGTGTGAATTTCGATGCGAATTGTGGGTCTCTGTCGCTGATTATCTTGCCGGGTAATCCGAATTGGGGAAAGACGTGTTTTACGTACAGGGTGGCAGTTCCTTCGGCCGATATCTCTTCTTGGCAGGGGATGAACAGGGACATCTTTGTACAGTCATAATCTGTTATCGTGAGGATTGTATCACAGTTCTGTGCCACAGGGAGTTTAGTGATAAAATCAAGGGCAATGGTTTCAAATGGCATAGCTTCGGGTTTTGGGAATATTGGGTGCAGTGGTGCTTTGATGGCCCTGGTGTTGACTTTGATTCTTTGGCAATTGGCGCAGCCTTTGACATAATCCATGACTTCTTGGCGCAGTCCAGGCCACCAGTAGTATCATTCCACGAGTTTGATTGTGTGGCTGATTCCAGGGTGTCCATACATGGGGGGTCGTGGTGCGTTTTAATGATTTCGCATTTCTCATGGATGCCTCCGGTAACCGCGCGTCTCCTATCTTTGTACCATGTGCCTTCGATCAGCTTGAGACCGTGTGAATCTACCCATGGGCATATCTTGTCGTTGTCTTGCGCATATATTGGGTTGACCTTTTCCATTTCTTGTACTGATATGGTGGCGTTGATTCAAAGTGGGTCTTCCGTGGTGTCCAATGAGGTTGCTCTGACAAAGACTTCATCTGGTAGTACCGTGACGTGTTCGTTGTCTCCTTCTCCTTGATCGTAGTCCGGGCGTCTAGATAGGGCGTCGGCTCTTCCATTTGCTGTTCCCTTGATATGGTGAATCTCGATGTCATATTCAGAGAGTTCTAGTACTTCCTGAGCTACTCGGCGGCTTATCTTTTGTGGGGAGCACCAATATTGTAGGTTCATGTGATCCGAGAACACCTTGATCTTGTGCGGGGATCCTGCTAGGTTGTTACGTTTCGCCCCGAACCCTGTGCAACCAGCGTAGACTCGTGCAGTACAGCCGAGCAGTATCGCGCTGAATGGGTTGCAGCCGCCAGAAGTGAAGGTATCGACCCCGGGAACATCCTATATTACGAGCGTGACCCAGGCTGGCAAGCGCCCTGGGAATAGCCGAAGAAGATGTCAAGCGCCCGTCACGTGACCCTGGCACGTGACCTGGTCTAGACTCGCACCAGAAGGATCCAGATGAGCTTGTGCCTGGATCGTGATTGGATCTGCCTCATGGACTGTATGGTTCCTAGTTTCTGATGGATTGT
Source organism: Lactarius vividus (assembly GCA_021527035.1). NCBI lineage: Eukaryota > Fungi > Basidiomycota > Agaricomycetes > Russulales > Russulaceae > Lactarius > Lactarius vividus. The sequence continues at coordinate 1,794 of JAKELG010000170.1, read as the reverse complement.
CTGATTGTGCCTGTGGCTTGATGCACCCAGGAATTGTATGTTTCAGCCACTGATTGATGGACTTCTGACCCTGTTTCACCTTTGCCTCATTGTTGACCTTGTGACTGTATGCCCCTGACTCGTGGTGCTTTACTTATGATTGGACGATACGTACTAGGTTTCGGACTCCAAGCTGAGCTTGAAAGCTCCTTGAATGTGTATAAGTAGTAGCCCAGTCTCGCTGATATCCCTCAGCTTGACTTCTTGTATTCTACCAGCCTACAAGTAGACCGAAGCAGATACAGGCAACCCCTGTATAGTTGTCCCCTCTCCGATCCTGTCTCCTTTACTTGAGCACGCTCTCCTCTTCTTCTTTGCCACTCGCGTTACGCACCTCCTTGCTGTTATCGCCTACGGTATTGTTCAAACCCTAGAAGAACTCAGTAAATCCCAAGATCTCGAGAATCCGACCGGAAGATAGACCAGTCGAAGTCTTGGTCGCCATCGTGATCCCGCAAGAACCCCAAGTTTTCCCGTCGAGTGTCGAACTCTGGAAGGTACGCCCGCTGGAGTGTAACATAGGTAGTGGCGCCAGTTCCAGAGTGCTTTGACGATTGCCAGGAGTTCTAGGTCATAGATGTCGTAATTCCGTTCCGCAGCGCTGAGAGTGTTTGAGTAGTATGCGATGGGGTGTCTTTTGCCGTCTCCTTTGCGCTGGAGCAGTACTGCTCCTACTGCAAATCCTGATGCGTCTACTTCCAACTCGAATTGGTCTTTCAGGTTGGCGTGTGCGAGTACTGGTTCTTCCGTGACGAGGTTCTTGATTTTGTCGAAGGCTTCTTGTTCCACGGTTGTCCATGTCCATTCAGTGTCTTTGCGCGTGAGTTTGTTGAGGGGTCGTGCATAGGTGGCAAAATTTCGAATGAAAGTGCAGTAAAAGTTGCAGAAACCTAGGAATGATCGCACCTGTTTGACGTTTTTTGGAGTGGGCCAGTCTTTGATGCCAGAAATTTTGACAGGGTCCATGCGAGTCACCCCCTTTTCAATGATTGCCCCCAGGTAATTGATGCTGGGGGCATGGAAGATGCATTTCTCCAGTTTGAGGAATAGGTCGTTTTGTTCCAGTAAGTCCAGTATGTCGTGTACCACGTCGATGTGTGCTTGTTCATTTGACCGTGTTGCAATGCCAATGTCGTTCATGTATACCCTTATGACCGTTCCCTTCTTTTCGTGATGGGCGATCAGATCTTTGCAGATCTCGTTCATCATAGTCTGGAAGGTTGCCGGGGAGTTTGTCAGTCCGAAGAACATTACCGTGGGTTCGAAGAGTCCATATCGTGTTTTGAAGGCCGCTTTCTCTTGATCTCCTTCTTTGATACGCATGTTGTTGTACCCCCAGCGAATGTCGAGTTTGGTGAATATGAAGGCTCCGCTGAGGTCCGTGATGAGTTCGGGTATAAGAGGGAGTGGGTATTGGTTGCGTATAGTCCATTTGTTGATATTCCGGTAGTCCTGTACGGGGCGTAGCTTTCCGTCTTTCTTTTTGATAAAGAAGAATGATGATGCGTACGGGGATTTGGAGGGTCTGATGTATCCTTTGCTTAGTTGTTCGTCGATCCATTCCTTCAATGCTTTGTCTTCCGCTTGACTCATTGGGTAGACTTTGCAGTTGATGGTGTCGGGTGCATCCAGTTTGAAGTTGATGGCGTGGTCCCAAGGTTTCGAGAGGGGGAATCGATTCGATTCTTCTTCGCTGAAAATTTTGACGTGTCGTTGGTATTCCTCAGGGACTGCCTTCTTCTCAGTGTACTGTTG